>OMKZ01017641.1:0-24537 GCA_900302535.1 Neoniphon sammara | reverse complement strand
AAGCCTGTTTTTTTTTTTTTTTTTTTGCCAAAGCAGATCCCTCTGTTTTGTTCTGTGGGGGTTGCATATACAAAAAGAAGATGATAATGAATTGAATTGGCTTATCCTCAACGTTTCCTTCCAAAATACACCGTACAGCTGGCAATAAATCCAGATTTCCATGATTGAAAAACTGAGTTTTTGGAATATTCTGTTATATCCTAATCAACATTCTGCAACTCTGTCAATGGCCTAGATAAATGGAGGTTCTTGTGTGTTGCGTGTGCGTGTGCGTGTGTGTGTGTGTGTGCATGCACGCGCACACACGTATTGAGAAACACTTGAATTTGGTCTTGCACAGCAGCACAGTGGCCCAGTTTAAGTAAATCAGTGTCAGTGCATCTCCAGTTGTGTGTGTTGGTGCATGAGCATGTGTGAAAGCGTATTGCGGAAGCTTTAAACAGACTTGTCATGTTGGGAGACATTGCTGTCAAATGGAGCACAAATCTGAGGATGTCAATTGAATGCCAAGAAATGTCTGTCAATCGTCTTGACATTGGTCTCTCCATTGTGATTAGCATCACTTAACATTCATGCATGCAGACTTATCTGACTGCTGAGCTGGTGCCAAACTGACTGCTGTTAGTTACAATGCATCACAAGCAGCCTCCCTATGAAATACACAGGGATGATGTAACAGCCATGTGGCATTACAGGCATGTCAATATGTGCAGCCCTGTGTACTTTGCGGTAGTGTCACAGGTCAATTCAACAAGGGCATAATGATATTACTTGCCAGACTGGGAAGTGATGGCCCGGCTCTCTCAGTGACATGAGCCGATGCTGACTGTGGATTAGCTAAACAACACTGCCACTTGCTGGTCACAGTTATGTACTAAACAACAACAATCAGAGGGAAACAGCTGAAATGCATTTACTTGACTGGGCAGGTATAAAGTTTATCTTGATTGGGGCATTGGCCTGATTAAATCGTCTTGAATCCAGGCTGCAGACCACAAACGATAAAGGTTTATAAGGGCCAGGCTTTAGACCTACTTACGACACGCCTACATTTCTTCTCGGCACAATTTGCAAAATTTAAAAGCCTCTTTCAGATGCATGTGTTCCCTCCCACTACACTAAATGCATCAAAACAGGAACCTCTTGAATTATTTTGTTTCATATTAGCAGTTGTACGTGTCAGTTTTGTTTTCTTGTTTCTCTACCACATACTTTTTTACCTCAGAGAGAGTGTGTGTGAATGTGTATCATTGTGGCGCTCTGACAGTCAGGGCCGGGAGGAGGAAGAGTGGTGCGCTCGCTGCAGATGGCAGCACACATTTTTTCATTCCTTAAACAGACACAAAAAGCAGCTGAGGGACCAGGGCCTGTCTGTAGAATGTGCCGGGGAAGAGTAGGTACTTGGCACAAGTAGCAGAAACAATTAGCGTCACATAAGCAGAGGCCCGGAGCAGCGGGGGAGAGAGGGGATAGTGGAAAAACATGGCATCTCATTTTCACTGAGAGGACCTAAGCTGAGCCGTGTGTACACTGAGGCATCCCCTTCCTTTCCCCGTCACAACTCAAACATTTTTTTTAGACAGTTCACGTCACGGCTCATTTAATTGATGCGCTCTTGTAGGCAGCGTGTTTTTGTTTGTATCTGTGCATTCTTAATTAGGGAATTGACAGAGGAAGCTCGGCGTCCTTGGAGAGACCTCTCATCCCACTTACATCTCCAAAATTCCTTTTTGAACATTCCTGGGTATACCGTCTTCCCTGTTCTGTGTTTGCAGACGCAGTTATGAGATGCGGTGATCTAAGCAAGTGCGGATCATGAAACACTTTTTGGAAGCTGTCGTGATACACAAAACATTACTCACTGAACGCTCACATTTGCAAAAACAGATAAAGAAAAATTAAAAGTTGATGATTTCTGCAGCTGTGAAGCATACCTAGAGAACAAATTAACAACATATGAGGGGAGAAAATGTGAATACAGTGTTTCCTGTTCAGTATTAACAGATCTGTTGGATCCATCAAGGGCTGGGAGAAGGCCCATGACATCATGAAGGCCCGCTCGCCGTAGATTGATGGAGGAGAGGGACGAAGTGAAGGCCGAGATTGGTGAGAGGGAGCAGCGGCTGGAGGAGCTTCAGAGCGGAGTGAAGACCTTGGAGGGCCTCCGAGACCAGCTGGAGGAAGCAGTCAGGGCTGAGTATATATAGCGTGATCATCCTCAGCAGCACAAATGGGTTCACAAGCACCTCCGTCAGACTATCTGAGAGAAGATGTATATCAGGACGGAATCTGCGCTGGAGAGGTTTCACAGGCAGCTGGCCAACAAGCTGAAGGTGTTTTACAGCTTCACCTAGTTCAAACAGCGAGGGGTAATTACGCAAATCTGAGAGTGTCCTCTACCATGGAGTGGTGGATTCATTCATCATTAGTGATCACTAATTGGCAATATATTAGGTTGCATTCATTTTATGTATTAATTTTATAATGGCAGAAAAGTGCAAAACACTGCATGAAAGGAACAATTACAAAAAATAAAAATAAAAATAAAAAAAATAACAGTATTAAAGTATCAAGTATCTTGGTCATATCTGACTAACTCAATAATTTATAGATTTCTTTCCACTGCTGTGTGGATTATCTACAGCTGATTTTTTTCCAATGGAACTTTTAACTTCCAATGTATTGAAGTATCTTCGATCCACAGGTTTAGCTCTTATGACTTTCCATGACTTTCTACAATAAACAGAGCAGCTGATCATACATTGTGACAGGGCTCCTAAACTCTGGAACAGCCATGCCTTTCCAGAGGTAATGCACTTATTAAAGTCTGCAACTGAAACCAAAGTTATAAATATGCACATACAAGCAACAATAGTAGTATATAGAGTAGTACTTTTGTTCTCATGCTCTTGGGAGTACAATATGTTTTCATATTTTTCCTTTCTCAGCTATGAATGTCAATAACAGTGCAAGATGTTCCTTC
This sequence comes from Neoniphon sammara, assembly GCA_900302535.1. Lineage (NCBI taxonomy): Eukaryota > Metazoa > Chordata > Actinopteri > Holocentriformes > Holocentridae > Neoniphon > Neoniphon sammara. The sequence continues at coordinate 21,554 of OMKZ01017641.1, read as the reverse complement.
ATAATACCTACTTTTTTTTGATGTCTTTATTCTGCACATTTACAGATATATTTCTCCATAATACAACTGCTACTATATTGATACGTTATAGGAATATTATTGTTATATAGTATGGTTGTTCTAAGATGTTGCTTAGTGCATCTGAAATTCCTATACAAATTGTATAGTGTTTTTATAAAGGCTATTTTTAAGGGATTTTCATAAAATTTGCTGTGATAATACACTTCTAAAATGTGTTTAAAATGTGTGGATTATTACATTTTATGTGTTGCAATTAGGCTTATATTTGATTTTTTTCTTCCTTTATGCTTTTATTTATGCTTTAATGTATTCATATGTGCTTTTAAAGTAATCAGATAACTAAATAAATAAATAAAAACAATAACCTCATGCTCTCCACTTCTTACCAGTAATGAACTGTTATGTCAGAATAACTGAGGATGATCTGACTCTAACTGACTCTGACTCTGGATACTAGGACTTGGAGATTTGGGGTTAATGGGTAAATAAGAGTAAGGTAGGAGTTGACAGAGGGAATAACCTATTAGTGATTTTGTAATTGTTTGTAACTCATATTGGTCAATCAATGACCAGTTTATTTAGGCATCTTTAACATGTCAACATGCCACGGCTTAATGTCTGTTATCCTGGTGTAAAATCCATAAAAAGAACTGAGAAAGAAACAAAGAAAATGCAGAAGACGCCCGTGCTCTCCCACTAGGGGGCAGTATTGTATCCACAAAGACATGTCAGCTGCTGATGCTAGAGTACATCCCCTTTCCTGAGTGCTGTATTTACCCCATACTGAGTAACCTTGTATCGCAATACCAGCTCTAACAGTTCTCCTTTCATACAGGATGTTAGTGTGTTTTATCCTTTATTAAACAGAATCATTTTTTATTCAAAAGACCACATGCTTTTTATTTTTAATCTCCTCTCCTATTATGTGAGCAGTGTGTTATCCAAATACTGAGCGTTCTTCAACTGTTTGAACTCTGTATGAACTGTGTTCAACTATGTGAGGGTGGGGAAGGCTGCCCAGTCCCTAAGCTTACTGTGGGGATTATTCTGCCCCGTCATGATCATTCAGACAACCAGAAGTACCTGCCAGCCAACACCAAAGTTCCTCAGGCACCACCGAGGCTTTCTTCTTCGTGTAGGGTACTGTGTCACAGGCTTAGCAATGCACGGTGAAACTGGAGCCTCCTCTGCTGGCTGTTAGCCCAACTGTAGGACATCTGTTTGTGTGATGTATTGTAAGGTAGTCAGTCAAACAAGATGGCTGCGTGCTGCAATACTGGATCCATCTAAAACAATGTAGACCTCACAGCGTCCTCCATCATCATCACGGTCCTGTTTTTTTTTAACCTGTAACCGAAACATGGTCATCTGCATGCTGTCCTGACAGGTCATGAGCTCTGTGTCTTCTGTAGAAGTGTGTCCACCATGTTTGTGTGCAGGGTTCGATCTTTCTCCTTCAGTTTTGTCATGTCAGTCCAATTAAATCAAAGGAAAATGGAACAACAGGAAGAAGTAGCTCTGATCTGTTTCCTTATTAAAGAGTAACTAAACTCCACGCCAAATCTCTGTGAAGCCTAACCTCTAATGGTGAAAAGTAGGGTGCCTGGTCTTTGGTGGCAAGTGATGTCACCACCTATAGAATACAACAGGTAGTGACATGACCTGCATCCAATGACAAGGCATGCTACTTTTCACCATTAGAAGTCAGGGTTCAGCTGTATTTGGCCTTCAGTTTGGTTTTTCTTCAAGGATTCTATTGATCTTGAGCCCTACTGGCCAATGGTTTGGTACAAATGAGCCATCATAGTTAAATGTTGTCCTTTCTATCTTGGCTTTTTATTGGAGCAAATGTAAGAGCTCACCCACAAAGAGGAATCTCTGTGGGCTAAAGGTGGTATAAGTGAACTGCAATGCTATTACAAATCATCTGAAACTCTCTGTCAAGAATCTGGGATGATTAACCCTCCTAATCTCTGATGGTATGCCATGCAGGGCAAATATGGACTTGAAATGTTTAAGTCACTCCTGCTGTAATACCTCTGGTGAGTTAAGCAACATCTGTGTAGGAAGAGAAGTAATCTACTACTTTGAGATAATGACAAATATGCTTAACCCATGGTGCGTGTTGCATTGTGGTTGACTCTTTCTATAGGGACCAGAATTGCCTAAAATTCTCTGAACCCGTGTGCTCAGTCCCAGCCACTGGACTTGGTACATTAAACAATACTTTGCCCTGGCCTGGTGTCTTTCATCCAGCTTCTGCAAAGTGTCTGTTTGCAGTGATTTTAGTATCAGCAGTTTATTACCTTTCAGTTGAGGAACATGGACAGGGAAAGTACCTGTTCTACAGTGAAAACTGCAGCAACATCGCTATGCATGTCTATTGTGTATTTGTCTGGCTATCTACAAGCACGGAGTACATGTAGTTAGTTTATTGCCTCCTAAAAGAAATAAACTCAATATAAAATGCAATTTGTCCAATCACATAAAATATCAAAGGTCCAACAATATTCTACATACAATTTTCTACTCTACTGAATGCCTACAGCATGTTCATGTTTCAAACTGCCTAAGGATGAGCTCAGCAAAAAAGAATAAATAAATAAATAAATAAATAAAACTTTCTTTTCTGTAAATAGTGAGCTAAGATCATTGGACTTAAAAACAAATTGTCATCATTGGCCATTTACCTTCAAATTGAGGTCATCCTTTAGACTGTACTTTAGACTGGTAATTGTTCTGTTTTCATAATTTCCTTCAATGCAAGCATCTCCTGATATACATATATTCCTTGCCAGCAACTCCAGTCAAATTTATTTATGAAACACATTTAAAAACTGGTGAAAGTGCTGCACAGAGACAGTTAATACATACAGTATATTAAAGTATATTAAATAAAATCTAAAACACAAACTTAATGATGCCAGAAAAACACACGCAGTAACAGTCTATGGCACAACCAAGGAAGTTTTTATTTTTTATTTTTATTTTTAATCACTAGAAGTCATTCATGCTTTTATCTCCTCACATTCAGACTGCTGTGACTCCTCAGGCATCAAACAAAAGTCTCTTTCACATCCCCAGCATTTTGAAAATGCATCTATTTGGATTTTAACTGGCATAAACAAACAAAATCATACCACCCTAATTTTGACTCTTCTTTACTGGTTAGCTGTTACAGTTGATTTAAAAATTTTACTCATGTGCAGCAGGAAACAACTTTGCAGTAATAAGCCTGATAATGGAAAGTACACGCTGAGGAAAGTGTCGTCTTGTGAAATATAGAAATGTTTCAGACCGTGTTCATGTTTCACATCTTGGTTGCTCAGATATGTTGAGTAATGTGTTGTGTAATACGGGGAGCTGGGCCAACAAGCACAGATAAAACAGTTCAAATAAAGTGCGCTTGTTTGCAAAATAGCTGATTGGTTGCAGTACGTGTGCAGGATTTAAGCAAACTTATAGCAAACAGAAGTAGCAATTTCAACTAAAAACTACCACACAGGTGGTGTGCCTTTTTTATGTGAATAGGGTACCTTTTTCAGGGCAGCCTAGTCTAGTGTAGCTTGAAAAGACATAAGATGGTTGATTGCATTTTAAAAGTAGCTATATTAATTGGAACTTTGTTGTTTTATGGCAGCAGTTACTATAACAATAATCTGTCTTTGGAAATATCCCCCATGTTTTGGAAATATTCAGTAGTTAAGAATTTCACCCAAAATATTTTCCTAAATGAATGAACACTCCCTTCTTTGCAGTGCATCAAAGCAATCAATAAGTTGCTCCTCCTTCTCAAAGGTTAGCTAAAACAAACACAGAATCAGATTTTCCTGCCTTGCTGCTCAAATAAAGCTGACAGTTACATTCAGGCTTTTACTGTATGCACAGTTCAACCTTTGTTTTAACAAATCCCACATAAACTGCCATTATGGCTGCAGATATCAAAATGCTTTTCTGCATTGGACTGGCTTTTGTGCTAACAGGTAAGAGATTGTTTTGTGTGTAATTCGTTTGGTCAAATGGATTTCTGTGGCAATGATGGCTGATGTTCTGCTCTTTTGGGGACAGGAGTGGGCAAGTCTGCCTTTATTGGCAAGAGCCACAGTACAGGTAAAGATGATCCTGTACTGCAGTATGTGGTTAACAACTCACTGAGGGAGCACCCAGTCCTCACCAAACTCAAACTGGTAAGAGAATCAGAGAACCATTACTGGCTAAATGAGAGCTGTTTAACATCTGTCTAAGTTTCTGGATGGGGAAAACAGAAAAAAGGTCATGCACTTACTATAAATCTTTAATAAAATAGATAGAAATGCTGTCACTGCCTTGAACTGCAGTGTATATAAAGTAGTTGCAGGACCAACACATTTTGACCACTAGAGGGTAGCACAGTGCTGGAGAACACTGCACAGATAAACGCTATTACACCTACACTGTGATGTATAACCCTGCAGTGAATATCCTCTTCAATGCATCAACATGAAAAGCAATAGTGTAATTTTTTTTTCATTTCAGAAAACTCTTGAGGACCCATGGAGTGTCATGTTAGTTGCCATTGAACAAGCCCAGCTTATGGCAAATCTTATTAAACTGATCAATGGCACTAAAGCTATTGAAATAGGTGAGAGCTTAATCCACTGCAACAGCAAACAGGTCATCTCTAGATTTTTATGTAATAAAATCATTTTGAAAGAGTCCAAATGTGGTTCAAAAGAGATCTGATTAACTCAGTTGTTTTTCTCTGCAGGGATGTATACAGGGTACAATGCACTGAGCATGGCTTTAGTGATGCCAGAAAATGGAAAAGTGGTAGCTTGTGAAATAAATGACAGCTATGTGGACATTGGCAAGCCATTTTTTAAAGAGGTGAGATCATATCAGGTTCTGTGACTTTTACACACAACCTGATTCAGCTTCACACTAATAAAACTTTATTATACACACATGGAGAATTATTTTACAACGTGAATTGCTTATCATAATTTGAATTTTACCTCCATACTGTTACATATATCATCAGACTAGTGTACAATGTCCAGCCCTTGGCTCTTATAGAACACTTGAACTTGGCTTTTTGCAAATGCAGAAAGACTGATTGTTGCTGCTGAAACCTTGCAGTATGCAGCATACAGTATATCTACCATCTGTCAGGAGGTCTTCACAAAATGCTGTGGGCTGGACAGTAAAGGTGTCTGCTCAGGAAACTGTGTCACATAAAGATGCAAAGCCAAGCAGGAGAATCAATCCTCCTTTTGGCCTTCCTAAATGTTCTCTTCAAAAGTCAATAGCAGGAGAAAAATCTCTTGGGACAATACAATTTCACTACATCACTCGCAATTCATACAAGTTAACCTTTTCTATAGGCTGGAGTTGAAAATAAGATAGATATTCAACTTCAACCAGCCTTGACAACATTGGGTAAGTGCTTTTACAAATCTCAGTCATGATTCCCAGTGAAAATAGATTCAGTCATTTTTATAATTTTGTTTTTCTTTCCATTTCATCAGATGAACTGATCGCGGCTGGAGAGGCTGGGACCTATGACTTTGTGTTCATTGATGCTGATAAATTGAACTATGACAATTACTATGAGAAGTCCCTTGAGCTTATCAGAAAAGGGGGCATCGTTGCGATTGACAATGTATGTATGCCCTTTACAAACCAGTGGACCACTTTAAAATCTGTTGTTCAAAATGATGTGGCATTAGAGGGCATATAGCGTGTCTTTACGACTTTGTCGTGGACATCTTTCAAAGTCACTTTGTCCCTGTTTCAAGGTGCTGTGGAGTGGTAGAGTTGTGAACCCTGCTGAAGATGACCTTGTCTCCCAGGCTCTGGACACCCTCAATAAGAAGCTGCACAAGGACCAGAGGATTGATCTGAGCATGCTCACTGTGGGTGATGGGCTGACCCTGGCCATTAAGCGCTAAAATTACTCAAGTTAAATCGACTTCAATATTGTTTTTAGTGTTGCAATAATTTTGAGTGTGTGGAATACACACATTTACTGCATAGAAATAGGTTTATAATACACTGACTGAATATAATATAATCTATAATGCTATTATTATTATTTTTTAATGTTCAGAAATCTGTATACAATGTGTGTTTTTTTGAATAATAACATGCAAATAAAGTCTGTACAATTATGTAAAGTAATTGCATCGTATATAAGGTCTTTTGTGTATTGTGTACAGCTACAACAATCATATTGTTTATGCTTTTATTTTAAGAGGAGAGACTAAACCTTACAACTTCATCACCAGATATAACAGGCATCAGCTCCCCATCATGCTGTTTTGATGTGATACATGAAACAATTATTCAGTTCCATTCTTAAAATGCCACTATTCAGTTACATAAATGTCATTCTGCTGTAGCTCAGGATGAAATTAACAAAACAAATGGTGATGTGTTAGTGTAGGTCACTTTTCTTTGTAACAGAACATGAAACGTCCCATTTTGTTCCTAAGCATTTGATCTGTTCTATTTGTGGCAACATTCCTCTGTGACCAAAACAGTCACATATATCAAAACATTAAAATCACTTACTTAGAATAAAGCCTGCAACGACAGACTGAGCTGGAGGTTTGAGACAAGCAAAAGTGTAAATTCTTTATTAAGAAAGGAAATGAACAAATTATTTTGTGTAAGTGATTTCAAAAAGAAGAGTTTAAATCATTGTAAAGTAGTGTTTTTAATATACCTATGATGTTATATATTATTAAAAATTAATATGCATCAGAGCTGGGGTGGGAATGATAAAATATTCCACTATAACTAAACCATGTTCTCAAGAGTTTTATTCGTAGGTGTTTGAGCATAGTAAGAATTCAAGGAGGACAATGGCTATATCCATTCAAGCCATTTATTGCCACAGTGCACACATTTAGAAAATCGAGATGATGACAAATCTTGAGATGGCTATGGTTTTGTCTTTGAATGATAAACAGATGACCAGACAAGTGATTATGCTGGATGAAATGCTGCAACATATAACAATCCAATGTATAAACCTAACACATTTAACACAGAAGCAGGTATTCGATAGAATTCAATGAATATTAATCTATTCAATGGTGAGTAATTATACCACTGGGTGAAATAAAATAGAAAACTATACTACCAGTAACATTATATTTAACAAATGGACAGTAAAAGGACTTTGGCCAAATTGGGTTCTAATAAATCATACAAATTGTATTTCCTTAAGCAAGATCTACAGTCAATAAGTTATGTGTACTGCTCACTTACACACAATAATAACCTGAACTCTAAAGGCAATCGCCAAGTTGACTATTACAGCATTTGCACCACTGACAGTAAATAGACACTGGTCAAGAACCTAATTATATCCAAGCTACATGAATCTGTAAATAGCTATTTAACAGCAGAAATACAAAGAATGAAACAGACTCTCTTCATAACTATATTTACGTATCTGAGACAAAGGTACAGAGGGCCCTCACCTACAAGTAGCTAGTGTAACTGAGCACCATGGCTCTATTCTGCATGTACAAACTGCATTGCATTATTTTTCCTTTAATAAGCCTTTGCTCATCTAAGTTCATCTGTTAGTAAAGTGAAATGTTGATTTTCAAGATAAAGAAAAAACCTTGGTAAGCCTTGCTGTCTATCTGAATACAGTTTACATTAAAACACATCTTGAAAACAAAAAGGAGAAACTGAGTGTCATTTCAACAAGGTTTAAACAATGGGTATGTTGTCTTACTGTGCACTTCCTATAGTTTAAATTAATCTGTGAAACACTGGATCCAATCCAAATAGAGCGAGGTGAGAGGAATTCAACTTAAACCTGCTGTATTTTATCAGACACCTGAGAGGTGACAGCAATGGAGCCTTGGAGTTCTGAATGGGGGAAAAGAAAGTTGTGTGTGGATATTTTTAGAAATTTGGTCTGGCTGCAGCATCAAAAATTAGATGAGATCAATGGTATACATGAGGAAAAATGAAAAGATCTGGTAAACGTCTCCCCAAGTTTTCTATCTCATTTCTAGCAGAAAAGATACTTTGAAAATCCTGGTCCTTCCTCAAATCCTCTTGAGAACACTACAAGAAATTGACCGGACCACTGGTTCACTTGACATTTTGACCAATAAGAGTACCTCATATGTATTTAATTGATCTAAGGATCTTGTAATAGCCTCGACCTGACTTCTGGTGTATTTTAAGGTCAAATCGGTATTTCTGTGAAGCTGTTCAAAGTGCGCCTGAGGATAAGAAGTTGATTCTGTGTGACGCTTTCTCTCTTCTCTTAATTGGAGGCCTGATGACCAGAGATGAAAAGAGACTCCTATACAAGGACTCACCTTCCATAAGGCAGTTGAAGAAGGTAGTAGAGCACAACTCAGAGAGTGCCAATATGGAAGTCTACCTGGGCCTGAAGTGCTACAAGAACCAGAGGAGTGCAGAGACATGAGGGCACATGAATAAAGGAAGCCCAGAGTTTACCCCTCTACGACCTCAGTGTTGTGTTATAATTTTCTTATTTATTGTTACTTGAGTGATCTGATTCACCAGCATGACTGGCAGCAGGACAAACAATAACATGTATTTACACTTACTGGATAACTTCCGAAGATCATGTAATGAGACTGAGATAAAAGAAAGAAAGAAAAGGAAAGAAAAAGCAAAGAAAGAAAATCAATAAGCAGTAACAACTAGGCCATAAAAAGTTGAATAACAACCACATTCCATGTGAATTTATCCTGCCGAAAAGGTTATTATTTAGTTTATGTTATACTTAAGTTTAGATTTTGAAATGCACACAACATAGTCCACAAGCTGACAATACATTAATGAGATATACCATAACTATATAGACTACCCAAAGAATCTGAAAGAAAGAAAACTAAACCGCCTGCCACAAGTTATACTAGGTAGGAAGACTGCATTGTTGGAACACATCCAGGCCAATTTCAGGCTTTTCAACTGTATTTGGTTCCAAGCTTTTTCCTGCATTTTCATTTCGTCAAAGGTGCGAAGTTGTATTCCTCCATGACTATTGGAATTAAGAGGTACCTTTAAAGATTTGTATGAGTTAAATTCCACTTGAAATTAAATATACCGTGTGCATTCTTCTTATTAGAATGACCTCATCTGGTAAAACCAATAAACCTGGATTACTGTCGGATACCCTGATTACAATTGGGATTCGTCTTAATATAAAATCCTTTGGGGGGGGGGGGCTAAAAAATAGTTCAGCATTCGCTTTAGATGCATAGAGCATTATTCTTGGCGCCTGTGTCTGCACTGACACCCAAAAAGGAAATTCACACCTACGTCACCGCTGTCTGCGACAAAATGTAGTGAAAGGTCTAGTTAAACAAACAGCTGATGCTATACGTCTTCAGCACCACGGACAGCTCCGTTCTGCATATCGAGCGAATTGCGACGGCTATAAAGAGCCTACATGGAGCATCCTCCACTGTGCACCGGCGGCTCATAGCAACAAAAAATGGATGATAGATTCGATTTTCCGCATAGCATAACTCAAGCTGAGTATGCCCAGTACAAACTAAATCGTGCAGGATCAGACACCAGTTTCGTTAGCAGGAGGGAATACGATCTGATGGCATCCAAGGGCATGAATATATCCAGCCCGTTTTCGGGAAAGTTGGTGAAAATGAACGAGAAAGAATTGCTCCATGGCTTGAACGATCGTTTTGCTGGATTCATAGAGAAGGTGCACCACTTGGAGCATCAGAATCACCTGCTAGAGAGAGAAATCGAGGAAATCAAGGAGAGAGCACAATCCCCATCTTCTTTGGAGCAGGAGTATGGACCAGAGCTCAGGAAACTGAGGAAACTGGTTCAGGACATTACACATCAAAAGCATCAGATCACAATAGAGCACCAGAATCTGGAGGAAGAGTTGTCCAACTTGAGAAAACGATACGAAAAAGAGGCGCGTAGCAGATCAGATGCCGAGAGCAACATTGTGGTGCTCAAGAAAGACATTAACGACGCGTATCAAGCAAAACTACAGCTGGACAAGAAAGCACAGTCTCTTGTGGATGAAATCCACTTCCTAAGGAAAAACCATGAAGACGAAGTGTCAGAGATGATTGCCCAAATCCAGGATGCGCAGGTAACTGTTAAGGCGCACGAATTTGGCAACCCCGATCTCACTGCGGCACTTCGGGACATTCGGGCACAGCTGGAAGGTCATGCCGTATCCGACCTCCAGCAGGCAGGAGAAACTTTCCGATCTCAGTTTGCAAAATTAACTGAGACAGCTGAGACCAAGAGAGAGGCGCTTAAAGCGACCCAGCAAGAGATTCAAGAGTACAGAAGGCGCCTGCAGGCAAAGAGCATCGAACTGGACTGTGCTAAAGGCACAAGGGAAGCGCTGGAAAAGCAACTTCGTGACGTCGAGTATCGCCACAAACAAGAAATTATTCATTATCAGGTAGGACATGCATCATAAGAGCACAATTTAGGCCGACTGTAAAGCCAAATTGTATCTTAGGTCTTTGTCCAGAGAAAAGTTGACAAGAGTAAGTTCATAGCGGCAGTCTACAACAAATGTCTGTCTCTCTTGCTCCAGGATACTATCAAGCAGCTGGAGAATGAGCTCATAAATGCCAAATTTGACATGTCTGGTTATCTGCGGGAGTACCAGGACCTGCTAAATGTGAAGATGGCTTTGGATGTGGAGATACTATCTTACAGGTAAGGCGTGCCAAATTTAGTTATTATAAAAATAGTTCAGCAGCGGCATGAAGATAGAAATGCATGAATAACACGAGTCTGAGAGCCTTACATGGGCCATTGCAGATAAATTCGGTTTCTCCTCTCTCGCAGGAAACTCCTGGAAGGCGAAGAGACTCGACTATCAACTATGTCAGACACCCACATCTCTATGCCTTACATCTACCGCCAGTCTCCTGTTTACACCCTGCCTTGTCTCAGCCGGCAGGGAGGTTCTGCCAGGAGAGCAGAGCCCCAGTACAAGTTTGTAGAAGAGATCATAACGGAGACGACCAGGGAAATTGAGATGTCAGAATTTGAGGAGACAGGGTCTGAGGAGACCGTGGGGGGAGAAAGTGAGCAGGGGTTTATCAAAAGAGAAAGAGGGGGCAGTGAAGAAGAGGAGAGTGCAGATAATAAAGACAGTCCAGAGGGAGAAGGTGAGCAGATGTCTGACGGTCAGCAGTATGAGGTAGTAGAACCAGTTGAAAATGCAGTGCATGGAGATGATAGTGGTGATGCAGAGACTCCTGGAGAGGTAGAAGATGGGGAAAAGGAATCAGAGGAGGCAGGGGAAGGTGACAATAAAGAGGACACTGACACAGATAAAAATACTCAAAGTGAAGTCCAGATAATGGAGGTCATTAATAAGGAGGAAAATGAGCAACAAGACAAAGTAGCTAAGGACATAAAAGTAGAGAGTGAACATGCAGTTCAGAAAGATGTCTCTTCCAAACCAGGGGATTCAAAGCCAGAGGTCCCTGTGAAGAATGAACTGTTAGAACAATCTGATGATAAGAAAGACAGTACTTTGGAAGAGAGCAAGGAGGCTAATTTAAATGATAGTCTTACCTCAGAAAAAACAAAAAAGCCTATGGATGATACCTCTGACAAGGAGTCTAAAGATTCAGATAAAAATCAGGAGGTGAGTAGTATTGTTAAAGTACAGGATGAGGCTCTCCCTTTGGCTTCTCAAACAGCAGAGAAAACCACTGATTTGACCTCAGAGCCAAAGAGCAGTCTGCACATGGAGACAGAAAAGCCACCAGAAAAAGAGAGTCCAGAAGCTTCAAGCATAGCACCCAAGAGTGAGGAAAAGAAAGATGGTCATACAGAGCCAAAGGTAAACAGCAAATCAGAAACTGAAAAAGATATCAGTGAAGATAAAGTGCCAAAAAGCAGTCAAAATACTACACATTGTGACTACAAAGAACAAGATAAAGAAATACCCCTTGGTTCTAATGTGAAAGGCCTTCCTAAATTGGAGGATCAAAAGCCAAACATTGGAGATAAAACCCAAACTGTTGAATCTCCATTGCCAAAGGAAAATGTAACTGAGGCAACAGAGAGCAAAGATGTGCAACAGGGGGCACCAGAAACCCCACAAATCCAGAAATCCGAGACATCTGAGGTTTCTGGCAAAATAAATGATCTTGGAGGTGAGTCTAAGAAGGTGGAGGATGAGAAAAGCGAGGATTCGGCAGACACTACTAAAAGCCAAACAGAGGGAATGTCTGGGGAGGCAGAGGTAGCACAAAATAAGACATCTTTACAGAAAGTTCAGGACACCTCCACCCCTAGTTTGAAAGAGAAGACAGTGGATGAGCAAGTCTCAGAGGTGGCACAGTTGAAAACTGAAAATGGCTTATCTAACAGAGCTGGGGGAGTTAACGATGAGAAATCTGGCACAATAAATGTGGAGGCACAAACAAAGTCAGACAAAGATAAGAAAGCTGAGACTTTAAGTTCTGTTTAGACTGACTAGGTGACAGGTTAGGTAACAAGCGACAGCATGGTTATTATCACTCTGTTTTGCAATAGCTTTGCCTTCAAAATTTAAATCAGCTCATATATTTAAATCTAAATTCTGATGCACCAATCAACTAGGGTAATACTGAATGTAAAATATGAAAAGCAGCATTGTGCAGTATCTATTTTTCTCTGCTTCACTGTGTAAGACTCCTGAATGTGATGATCAATAAATGCAATTTCAAAAGAGCCTTTATTCTGATCCTTGATTCTATAAGGGAGCTACTGTTTCAGAACACAAACCTCAATTTTCTACCATCCATCCATTTTCCAAACCCACTTCCTCCTATTCAGATTCACAGGGAATTTTCTATAGACATCACAATTTGTCTGAATAATCCTGACATGACTACTTCCTTACACTCAAGTACTATTGGTGATTGATTTGCAACATTATTTTTTCAAACATGATAGTTTACATTCATTTCTCTTGCAATCAATCAAAAGTTCCCATTTTGTTGCTTTGTGACCCATAAAAGCCATTGAGACAAGTCTATAGTTTATACCAGCATCTAGTGCCCTTGTGACCCTGTGTCAAAGTAACTGCCATCAAATACTGAGACCAATTGAAAGCCTGCTGACAGTTTGACCTTCAGCAAAATACTCCTGTATATCAAGGATCAGCAGTGTTTCTAAACTAGGAAAAAAATGAAAGTGATGCTTACATGGGTAAAAATAATGTGTGTGAACTGTTAAAGAAGAACATGTTCAGTGTAACTTTGTCAGGCATGTCTTCCACATTTTTTGCAGTTCCCTTAATTTGCATTGAGTAAATACTTCACCATATGGACTTCACAAAGCAAACTGTTTTTATAAGCAGATCCTATTTAAGTACACAAGTTGATGTTAATATCATTCGTACACTACAAATAATTTATGTAGGCTTCTGAAATTGAACACTTATCTCTGAGAACATCATTTTACATGTCATTAATGGTCTTATTGAATTGCCACTTCAACATCATCACATACTAAAAACATCTCTGGAGTTCAAAGACTTTATTGAAAAGTTATACATACACATAAGGACCTCCAATAATTCCTGTGGACACTGCCTCTGCCACCCAGTCCAAGGCAGCTTTACCAAGAGAGCGCACACGTGCAACTTTAATTACACCACATCCGGACAACGATCCAATTTGGCATTACTGTGAACAATAATTATGTCCCTCAGTTGTCTGTTAAGTAAAAAATAAGCAAAACAAAAAAAATTCTGTTTGGTCGGCCAAGTACACAGGTTTCTCCCAAACTTACAGACCCAAATTTAAACCACCCAAAAACTGCCCAGTTTAAGGGAGGGTCATGTACAGCTTTAACAGAACATCTCAAACCTTGATGGCCGGCACAAAACAAAACACTACAGAGCTTTAGTTTGTCCTTGTGTGCATGAAGAGGAAAGGTACAGCAGTACTTAAATAATAGCTGAAAAAGCCTTGTGTATTCAACATGATTTGTAAATGAGATGGGTTCAGATGACAGAGGAATATCAGATGATCATAATTGTCAAATGAGAGCGAAGGTATGACCAAGCTCGCCCCACGAATCCAACTGATTTTCTCACAAAATACAATGTGTCGGGGATTAACACAAAGAAGCTACACAGAGTTGACAACAGGCAGAGTGACTTGTATTAGATTTCATTGTCATGGCAGTGCTGGACAGAAACAATGACAAGGTGTATAAATGATCAGCCACAGTTTGTCTCTTGAATGGATACAACTACAAAGTAAAAAGCAAAAACCAGGTAATTATACCAATGACACAAGCACCAACTTTAATTGGTACTTGAGGAAATGGAGTTTGTTGTCGTAGCCTTTGAACCAATCTCTCAAAAGAAATCCCCTTGCTGGTTTGAGTTGGAAATACACTTAAGGCCAGATTCTTCTGATATTCCCTAGTCCCCTGCAATTTGAGGAGAGTTTAGGCCTCCAGCTCCAACCCCAAACCCAGCTTGTGGCCTCCTGCGTTGATGCTCTTTCCATCCACCAGGGCAGACAGGGTGAGTTTTACACCTGCAGAGGTGAGAGGAAGAAACACCAGTCATTACAGGTACCAACACGATTCTGCTGCTGTCAAAGTTTAGACCTTCTCACTGAGAACAACGGCTGTTTTAACCTTACACAAGTGTTCTGTGTAGGAGAATGTGACTATAAATTACTAATTTCTACAGAAAATCTAGAAAATGACTTGGTTAAGTAACTTCTCAATATTTAAATACTGCATATTATATTTTCAGCATGGGAGCACTCTAGTGTGGATCTTAGGAGTGCAAAACAAAAAAAATGTAATCACTACATCATAGTTTAAAACAGGGAGTCCAATAACTGCATTAGTACTGTTGATCTACTATCAATCTGACAGCAGATGAAAATTGCAAGTTTGCTATACTCTGGTGAAATATATTTATTTTGCATTGTCCCTGACAAAATTTCACTGATTAACATTTTACCAAGTATCAATGTATCACCAAAGAGGTTTCCATTAACCTACTGGGAATCATCTTACCTGGCCTAAGAGTCTGGGTGTAGCCAACACCAACGAGGCTAGTGTTGTTCACTTTAGCCTAAAACACAAAAAGAATCATTTGATGACAATGACTTAAGTTCTTCTACAACAACAGATTTTTGACTCCTGTAAAACCTTAGAAAGCTTCTGCTGCATTACTCACACTGAGGGAAGCATCCTTGTCCAGCTGATATTTGGCTGCAATGCCAAAGCGTGTGCTGTTGCTGCCAGCGGTCCATGCCAGGTTGACTGCCGTCTCCAGCTTGTCACTCACTTTCTGGTAGATGGAGCCTCCAAACTCTGCTCCGTCATTGCTGTAACGAGCAAAAGAGATAAACAAAACCAAGGTTTTAGTTGGCCAGAGTTATATAAATCAAAAGGATCATTCTGTTAAAGTAAAAAGAGCGAGCAGGTGACAAACATCAAAACTCTGTGAAAAGCTTTTCACTCTTACACATTGGTGTGCAGCTGGAAGTCTCCTGTCTTGTAGCCAATGGCAAAGTTGTTCTGGGTCATCTTGGATTTGGCAGTGTCAAAGGTCATCTGGTAACCAGCAAGCCAGCCCTCGTAGCCGACGACAGCAGCTCCATGGATAGTGGGGCCAGCGAAGTCAAAGTCAACATCACAGCCCAAGTTGACATATTCACGCTTGTAGGCTGTCTTAACTTTGCCGCTCTTCTTGCTGTTGATGAAAAACACTGGTTAACCTTAACTGAAATCCCATTCAAGTCAGGATAGCCATCAACAACACATTTGTTAGAGGGCCAATTTATAGTAGCTACAACAGGCTATCAGAAAATTTTACTTGGCACATACAACCAAGGCTTTGAAATTACTCAGCTTGGCTGCTTACCTGATATAAGATAGGTCAACATATGAACTGTCCTGCAGAGTTTTCTATCCTACTGCATAAAAATAAATAATTGCAGTATTTCACATTATGGTCTGGAAACAAATACCACTTTTGCATATTTAGTCAGTGCAACACAACAAAACACCTAAGCTTTACAATTCCCCAGTGATAATTCCACAATTAGGTGCAGGGCAAAGTGATAGCTTGAACAACAATGAGGGCTGGAAATTGCTTTATCCATAGGCTACATTATACTGAACTTACCAGCCACCTTCACAATTTAACCAGCTAGCTAGCTTTGGAAAAGGACCTTTAAAACTACAGTTGATACCAACTTTCCAGCCACTGGCAACATTTACTACCATTTGGCTAGAGGCTGGTGTTAATTTCCCACCCTGAGAACGACACTGTAGCCTTGAACATGCCATCTCAACGTAACCACTTACCCCCGCCACCCCACCCCATGTCAAAATGAAAGAGGAGACGCCTCTGTTGGACCATGTGCTATATTCCTCATATGATTTACACTTCCCAGAAAGCAAATGCAATTATGTCCAACTGGGCATCTAGGGACACTAATAACAATAACAACAGCAGAGTGGAGGAATAAATGACCGCAATACTCAATCCAAGCAAACAACTCAGAAAAACTTAACAGGCGTAACTCTTCACAACATTCCATAGCTCCATATTGGGACTAGAGTCACATGGCTGCAGCTCCACTTGTCAAAACCAGGCAGAGCACAGATCAGATTGCTAATATTGGTTGTGTGGGGAAGCTAAATGCAGAGAAAACTACATTTTACATACTATTATGTATGTTGACCACAGAATTCACATAAAATGTGCATGAAACTAGACCACATTCAGTGTCATTGCTGAATGACAGTTACATAACCATCTTACCCAGTGTTTGGTGAGAAGGTTGTGTCAAAAGTCAGCTTCAGTCCCTTGGCAATCTGAAGACAGAAAAGTCAAGCCATTTCATATTAGTTCAGTCATATTTTATATTGAAACCATAACAGTTGTGCAAAACATCTGACTATTTTTTCCTCACCTGATCTTCAATAGTGATCTCTGTTCCCAAGGTGTTGTCAGTATTCCACTTCTCAGTGAAGGTCAAGCCATATTCTGACCTCTTGTATTTAGTTTCCAAGCTGCCCACCACTTTGCTGGTATCAGTATTGGAGGAACCAGATGTTTTAAATTCCTACAAGAGACACAGTTTCAGAGAAACAACAGCCACAAGAAAAGCTTAAACAAGTATTTCTGAATGAAATAAATGTTGTCAATGCACTCTCACACCAAATGTCCTGAAGTCATTCTTCAAAAAAAAATAAAATAAAAAAAAGTTCAGATCACAAGCAAAAATGTAATTTCTTAAATCAAAGACATATCCTTACCACTCCACTGTCTGACTTTGTCTTGACATCAAGCTTCACCAAGCCAAATCCTGCAAACAGATTCATTTTGTTCAAACCAAGTTTAAAATGTAAACTTTGCTGGTAGACAAGCCTAAACAGTCAATATCACAACCATACATAAAACACAAGGTGCCTTGTCAAATTATAATTAGTCATACCATAGCCTTTGTTGAAGATGTCCTTGGCAGACTTGCCCAGATCAGCGTATGAAGGAGGCACAGCCATTGTACCTGCAGAGAGAAAACCAAAATATAATGTTCAAATTGTGCTCTACAACCAGTCTATTTTGGCCCAGTCATGTAGACTTATACAGAAGTAGACAGGCAATGAAGCAGACTGAAAAAAATTACAAGATAACTTTGACAATTTACTTAGACTGTACAATGAGAGGTGTGGCTGCATGCTCAAGGCTAATCTAGCAGGTACAAGCCTATCTTCCCTACACAGCTGCAGCTTCTGTGAATGAGTTTTATTAAATGCAAGCTATCTGAATATTTAAGTATCTTGGCATGGTTAAGTAACCTAAACCAATAATTGTACTTACAATCTAGGACAGAAATGCTGTGTTTTTCCCCTTTAACATGACACTCATGTGCATATTGTCATCTACAGTTCAGCACCCTTGTAGGTATTTAAATATTACCGTATGGAAATTATTTTTCTGGTGGAGGCACCATAAATGACCAGTGTTGAAGCTACAAAGTTCTTAGTTTTAAATGTGCTAGATATTTCCAAGTACTGAATAAGCTCCATTTGTTCTGACAAAAAGTAAAAATCAAAAAGAGAAAGTACGAAAGCAAACTCAATTACATTAAGTTAGCTTGATTCACAAGGACATGGATGCTGTATTCCTGCAGTCCCTGCAACTGCTGTTGGGTGGAAAACTAGTGCTTGAATTAATGGCTTTGACATTTGTGATCAGTATCCCACAGCTATCCAATGAATTAAAGAACACTATGGTATTCCTATTTGCATGGACTATGGTCGAAACAAAAACTGAAAGACTGACCCAAAGGCTGTCACGCCTTCCTGATAGGGGATCAGGCTCAGTTTAATGCCACTAATCTGTTTTGGAGGATGTAGTGATAAACATTTAGTATGTTCAACAGGACAGAAACTGTACCATCCATTTCATTATGTATTTATCCACTTTATCACAGATACAGCATTCTATTACGTGTGACAATCGCTGCAACAAAATAAATGTCAGGCAGCAGGTGAGCAAGGTTACTGAGTGAGAGAAGCCATTTTGCCGCACTGTTCAGCCTATTCCAGGTCTGTCTCTCTTAAAACGTTACCTTCTCCTCCAAAGGACTTGGCTGGCACAACTAGGCGTGGCAAGGCGCTTGCCAGTGCCAATTAGCGGGATGTGTTAGTTAACCGGTTAACTCGCATTATCAGCCAGCAAGCTACCTCGCTACAGTGAACTAGGCCAAAGACAGGCTACGCAAAAGACTAGCTACAAGTTAGAAACTTTTGCAGTGATTACTAGGAAAGAGATTTCACAGCAACTCTGCTACATATACACAATTTTCTCAGCGTCATGAAACGCGTAATATAACATCAGTTGTCTACGTTAGCTTAGCTGTTTGCTTGACATGTGTCAAACGCAGCATGCTGTGAAGCTAGCTTAGCTAACATGCCTGACGTTAGCCTACAAAGTACCGGTCCTGGTAAAGCGTGGTCTGCCACTCACACTTGTGTGTTTTTAAGTAGATTAGCAATGGCAGACTAACTAAAAGAGTGTCTTACCAGTAGAAGAAGGGGCTAGCGGTAAACTAAAGTGACTTTAAATAAGATGTTCCTCACACCACACGGCCGAGGGAGGTTTCACCGGTTGGAGGGCGAGCTGAAGGAGACTGCACTGTAATGAAATCCAGACCTATCACATCCCGTCGTAGGACCCAGGAAAGTCATATATGTGCCTGTGTAGAAATAGTTGCAGTGTGTTAACTGCACTAAAGTCACAATTCGAAGCTTGTACATTATTTGTCAAATTAAATTATCATCCCCATTCTTGTTTATTTTGTTGTGTGCAATAGTGTCCCTCATATGAAAAACCGCAATTTCCGGGTTTTCAAAGGACAGCTAAATCTCAGCTGATGATTGCAAATTGCATTATGATTATTTTCACTGCAGAGTGGTTGGCTATAGCTTGTAGCCTATACGTCTATACCCTTGTAATAATTGAAAGAGTAAAGAACATCATAATATTCCAGTTTATTATGTTGTTATCTTGTTGTAGTAGTAAAACTAGTGGTACTAGTAAAATAGAAAATATTTTTTGTAATAGGCATATGAGCACGAACATATACACATAGTAGACCTAAATTTCTACTTCTTTTACCCTCAACACCCATATAGGGTGGATACATGATCCATACACACAAATACATACTTTGCATACTGTACATTCATACGCATAAACATAATAAGTGCATACATGCCCAGGCCAAATAGGCTCATAAAGGTCAATCAGTGAATATCTCACAAGTGCAGTGGTAATAGATGAAGTTTGACAAAGTGATTTGAAATAGGCGATTTGTGATTCCAGTCTCCAGTAAATAACTGAATTAACCGAAGTGAAGGCACATAGTTTGCTACTAAAACATTAAGCAAACATAATGGATTGTCACAATTTGTCGGATATGCCATTTTGGCTCAAAAAAGCCCTTAGTTTATTTGACACTAAGTAAAAAAAAAAAAAAAAAAAAAAAAGACAATGCACTTGTTGCCAAGGATAAGCAGTTTTGCAACTTATTCCCCACTGTATAAGCCACAAAATACTGAAGACTCTGGCTTATATCATCAAAGTTTGACACATCTTCTTCTGGTCTTCACTGAAGGATCAACTTAAATATACTTTGCATGAATGCCATCACAGTCACACAATATGTCATGTCTGTACTTCTATTCTGTGCCAAGTGTATATCTTGTAGTGTCTAATGTATAACGTTAGCCTGTGTGAACGCTAGAGGGGGCCATACACACTACTGAAGGCAGAGGAAGCCACTCCTGTCGTGTTCGGGTCAAATCTGACCGATTTACAACTTAAAACACTCATAAATATTGTGTTTTATATCTGATTGCCTCAAGGCCTTATGATATCTTCCACACTGTGCACTCGAACATATGAAAGTGATGATCACCACTTTCATTGAATTTGGAGTGTTTCAGTCAACGTTGTTGTTGTTGTGGTGTTCCCGGTCAAAAGTGACCGCCATAGGAAATGAATGGGTATCCAGATTATACTCATCCATCAGATGAGAAAACATCCCCATACATCAACAGATGAAGAGGGAGAGGCACCTGAAGAACAGGCACCCGAGGAGACATTGCAGTCCAAGAGTGGAGACTTGCTCTGGTCTTCATCCCCCCAGGACAGAGGAGGTAGAGCGAGAGTGGAAAACATCATAAAGATGACACCAGGGCCAACACGGTATGCAACATCTTGTGTGAATGACATCAAGTCCAGCTTCCAACTCTTTTTACCAGAGTCCATTGAGGGAATTATACTGGAGATGACAAACCTGGAGGGGAGGCGTGTGTTTGGGGACACCTGGAGAGAATTGGACCTGGTAGACCTCCAAGCCTACATGGGTCTGTTGATCCTAGCAGGAGTATATCGCTCAAACAATGAGGCTACAAAAAGTCTGTGGGATGCAGAGTCTGGCAGGCCTATATTCCGGGCAACTATGTCATTACAACAGTTTCATGTCCTGTCAAGAATTATTCGATTTGATAACAGAGATACACGACCCGTCCGCTGGCGAAATGACAAACTGGCCGCCATCAGGAACGTTTGGGACAGGTGGGTGGAGCGCCTACCACTGATGTACAATCCAGGCCCTGAGGTGACAGTTGATGAGCGCCTGGTTCCTTTCAGAGGTCGCTGTTCCTTCAAGGTGTACATTCCAAGCAAACCAGGGAAGTATGGAATTAAGATCTGGGCAGCATGTGACGCCAGGAGCAGCTACGCCTGGAATATGCAGGTATACATGGGGAAACCCAGTACTGGAAGGGCTGAAAAAAACCAGGGCATGCGTGTTGTGCTGGACATGACAACCGGTCTCCAAGGGCATAATATCACATGCGACAACTTCTTCACATCATATGCTCTTGGTCAGGAGCTGCTGAAGCGGAAGCTCACCATGGTAGGGACAGTGAGGAAGAACAAGCCTGAACTTCCCCCTGCACTGGTATCGACCAGAGGAAGAGAGGCACTCTCA
>OMKZ01017640.1:0-26920 GCA_900302535.1 Neoniphon sammara | reverse complement strand
ACAGATCGTCATCCCACTTGAAAAGCCATTAATGATTAAATGAAAGTGTCTACTGTGGTGAAGGCATGGACAAACACACACACACACACACACACACACACACACACACACACACACACACACACACGGAGAGAGCGAGAGATCAGTTCATTGCAGCTCTGTAAGTCCTTGATTTAATTATTTTCACAAGGCAGGAAGGCTTTTCATAAAACAAAATGACAAAATGACATGAAAATCGTGTTCAGTTCCAACAAAACCCTTATCATTTTAGGTATGTTTGCACAACATGTGTGTTTACAGTGTCAGGTCAGGTGTAAGAAGTCATTTGTCTCATTGCTAGGTTCTTCCGTCCACTGCTCTACACATACTTGGGTAGTAGGCTGATTAGTGACGTTCATCTACAGAACATATAAACACCATATAGTTCATTCCTCACACCTTTCAGTCATCTGTAGCGATTGTCACCCCCTGAACGTCATTTGCAATAAATTTAGAAAAAAAAAAAAAAAAACACTGGTGCCCGTAGTAGTTCCTCTAAATTTAGAGGACTTTGAGTGACAAAAATGCGTTATGATTGCATTACATACATTGCACTGACTTGACTCTCAATAACACCAACTCACAACTCACATGACAGTCACAAAGAGGAAATAGTTTCACAAGAGGATATTTTTGAGTCATAAATACTCCCATTCTAAATAATGTGAAAGGATTTGTTAATCCCCATATGTTTTAGGGGATGTAACGCTCATCAGGCATGGTAATTATATAGTGAAAACACAAACACCAAAACTATCTGCCTCTCTCGGCAAGCATGCCACCTTGACAAGTTATTTACAAGCAGAGATTCTCAAAGTGTGGTTAAGGGGCCTTAAGGGGTCCTTGATAGGGTTCCAGGGGGTCCTTAGTAAAATAAGGAATAGATTAGTTTTACTATTACATCTCTCACAAAATGTTTTCTAAGGTTATGTCAGACTACTGATGGGCCAACGATGGCTTTTTATTAAATATCAGGTGTTGGTGAGTCATCATATCATCCAGTACTGTTACCTCCTTGACCACAGCTACATAAAAACAGTCTGTAAAACCTGAAACGTATATTTTTAAACATTTTAATTATTAATTTAATTGTTCAATGAGGCTTTTGTAAACTAAGTCTTCATATAAAAGCCCCGTGTTTCCCCTATTATTGAATTCCACCCTGCCAAGACTACATTTTTTGGGAAACACTGGATAGCCTACTTATATTTATTTTGGGATGAAAATAGTCAAATTTAAATATTGATGAGAA
The DNA here is from genome assembly GCA_900302535.1 of Neoniphon sammara. Lineage (NCBI taxonomy): Eukaryota > Metazoa > Chordata > Actinopteri > Holocentriformes > Holocentridae > Neoniphon > Neoniphon sammara. Next base: position 25,629 of record OMKZ01017640.1, on the reverse strand, counting down.
GAAAGTATTGGCACAAAATACTGGCCCTGGGGACTTCAGTCTAAAAATCTACCTAATAGCCTTCAAAAACCCTTACTGGCTGAACCCTGGTTTGCACAATGGGGGATGTATAAGAATATCTGTCTTAATTTTACGTTTTATGGTTCCCAGTACAGTACAAGGAGTTATGCAGTTATATACTAAATGAAAAGTCTAAATGTTCTCCAGCACGGATTTTTGGCACAAATTCTTGTTAAACAGGGGCTCTATGGTTCTGTGCGGATCCATTTGGTGGCCCTTGACATGAAAAAGTTTGGAGTTTGATCTGAAGTTGCAGTTGGTGACAGCCTTCAGTGCCTGGTGCGTAGGCCCATATCGTCGGAGGCGGGTGAGTGTGTTGTCGCTACAAGCCAATAGCATCGCTGAGGAGGCGGTGTATGCTAATGAAGAGAGACGGTCTGCAGCCAGCTGTTGCTGCTGCTGCTGCTGCTGCTGTGCGCTGTGTTGGAGAGCAGCGCTCCTCAACCATCCACTTCTACAGCATCAGGTGGAAATCTCGTTACCGCTTTCAAATGAGAAGACACGGCTCGACTCCTCCGAGAGACCTGAGATTTTTTTTTTATCGGAAACTTTTCCTGTCATATTGATTAACTGGGTCAATCGCATAGGCAAGACAGATAAAAAGGCCACCGGAGTCACGTCAAACAACAGGTGAGATCAGATCCGCTTTGTTTTAAATGTATGTTTTTATTAATTTATCAACTAGGCGAAGAAATAGCACTCTCCTGTGTAGTTCTGCGGTTCATGTACCTGCTGTGTGTTGTGGAAAGTAGCCTATAGATGTAGCTATATAAAACAGGGATGCTTGGTAACTCTGGGACAGACAGGCTATTCTTAACCAGACTATTTTCAATGACGTCAGCAATTTATTAATTATCAGCAAATATTTTTAAGCTGTGTATTTTTACTATTTTTATTTATAGTGCTGAATGCCTGCTGTAGAGTCTGTCTGACACATCTCATGACTCTTTAAACATCCTTTAGCCTAGACTTGGTTGATTTCAAGACGCATCTCAACTGAAATTCAGCTGACATTGTGATTTATTTATTGTAAGTGGTGATAACTTATGTTCCATCTGCAAAATTATAATTTGCAACTTTGTGTTCACACAACTGAGCAGATATAGACAGAGACAGACAGGCAGGCAGACAAGGGATTCATCAAACAGTCCACAGTTATTATAATGCTGCTGCATGCAGTAGCCTGCTTGGCCATGATAAAAATTGTTTGCATATTTGTAAATGTTTACATGCCGGTTTTGCTAGTTGATCTTTCTTGTTCTCAAAACTATTATCAACAAACTGTAGTTTTTCCTGATCAGAGATCATTGGCCCAGGGTGATAATTTTCCTGCTCATTATGTGTAACAGCATACAAACATTATTTTTTCATTGCAGTATAGTGTGAACAAAAGTGTCTCTTCTCTGCAGTTGCTAGAGGGAAAAACAGAATTGAGAAGAGTTTGTCTCTGTCAGTTATCATTAAGGTGTGTCTTGTCTTTGCAGTGTGGTCAGTCCAGTGGATACTGGAGGACTTTATAAGGTAATCAAAAACCTTTTCCACTTTTTATGGACAGATCAAATGTTCGGCTCATGCCTGCATGTATGCTTGCTATTCAGGCTCTATCAAAAATAAAAGGCAATTCAATTATCTCCTGTTAAAATTAGACAAATATTTCCTCACCGCTGCTCTGCAAAGGCCCAGTAACTATGAACTGTCTGACCCTGATGATGTGAGACACACACACATATGTAGGCACAAGCACACACACTTTATTTATTTTCCTGACTCAGTTTAGCTACTGATAATGATTAAATTCTAAAAATTAGTTTCTATAGGTTGGACTGATAACTGTGAACACAAGCGTCTGTCAACGGCTCTAAATGTGTGAAGAACTCATTGAAGAATAGTGTTACATTTGATATTATTCAATGTAAGGGCTTCCTCTTCTCAAAGTACATTTCCTTTTCTGTCAGAACTGGCAAGATTGCTTTGTTAACATTTCATACTAACAATTCTATTTTTTTTTACTTTACTTTTGGAGGATTTATGTAGTGGTTGATGCAAATAGTTATTCCGGTTGATAGTTTTGCGGATGGTTTCGAATCTTACCAGTAATATAGATGACATGGTTATGCCAGCTAATAGTGAAAACAAGGCTTTGCACTGGTGTGTTCAGGCTCTTTTCACACGACTAGTGTATTCAGAGTAAGACTGCAGGCTAACTGCTTAATTTAGTACTTTGTGCTAGCTACAACGTCTATTTTAGTGCAATTGGACTTGTTTCGTTCATTGAATTGTTTTCAGTTTATAGTCAGGACACATGGAGTATAGGCAATATTTAGAGAGCAGCGGCAAGACATTTGCACAGAAACCATTTTTAGCAGTAGTGTATTGGAAATTCCTTCATGCATGGATTAACACTTCAACATTTGAAAGTTCCCCTCTTGACATGACCAGTGGCTTTAAGACTTGATAACACCAATGCCATACTGGTATTTCACAAAAAATAAATGGACTTACTAAAAATGTGATAATAAAAATGTGATTGAGTGGTCTTTGAATCTGGTTTTCTGATAGTGCTATAAGCTCTTTGCCTCTATACCTAAAATTAGACTACACTTCTTTAGAGGCTATTTTCTGAAACATTTACTTACACCAACCCCTTATGCCCTGAATGACTCATGAAGAGAAATCAATGAAGCAGAACCTCCAACACGCTACAAAAACCCCAAAATGTTTTTTTTTTATTTTCATTCATGCTTGTAATTCACTGAAACCTGCAAGTGAATTGATGAGAAGTAGCATTTCAGCAGTTAATCAAAGGCAGCACTCAATTATATTATGCCACATTACAATGATGTTGTCTGTTGATGCAGGGACTGTTAGTTGTGTGTGCCTACGCATTGTTGTCCCAGTGAGATCCCCAGTGATTTGTCAGAAGGCCCCGCTCCTGTGGGATCAGGCTATGTTAGAAAGCAGGACTACTCTGTGTTAGGTGTCTCCTTTGGTTATCTGTGTTCAGTTTGTTCCACTGTCTTGCCTCTGGGAAGGCATCTGAGGAAACTGCTGTGTCTTTCCCCACAGAGGCTGAAGACCCAGGGGCAACTGAACGTGCGTGCAATGATTGCACTATTACAAGACACGTGGCAGTTCTGGCTTGCATTCATCTCTAATCGCTGAGGCTAGTTCATAACATGTAGAGGGAAATAAATGATGCAGATTTTTCTTCGTAGTCCACCTTTTCTATGTCTCAAATTAACAGATTGTTCAAGTGTCACTCTGACCATGAGTTACCTTCATGCATTCATGCAGAGATTAAGGCTCATGTGCAGCAGGTGGTTGCTGCTTGGCTGTTTTTGGTGCTTACAGACCTCAAGCAGCAGTTGTTGTACGGGAAAGCATTGTCCCGAATTAGCTGATACACGAAGCTCGGCCAGGTTTTCACTGCATGCCTGTGTCTTAAGGGGTTTGAAAAACCTACTAAACCACACAGAGAGCTCTAGCTAACTCCTCACCGTTAGCCTGGAGGTGTAGCTATATTTGCCCAGCTAGTTATGTGGGCGGCAAGGCTGTCTGTGGTGGTGATGGTAGTAGTATAGTTATATCTGAGGGGAGAGGAACTTTCTGTAAAACCCCAAGATAAAAATCTATCTGGCCTGGCCTCTCTTTAGCGCATACCCCCACTTCCCTCTCTTCTCACTATTAACATGAGCTAATATGAGGTCAAATGGTCTGTCTCGCTTTTGTTCAAATGAAAAGTTTGACCTGTTCTTAGCTGAATTCAGTGCGATAGCTGAACTAGATTTGTAACAAGAACTGCTTTTTGTGGTCACACAGGGTTAGGGTTTCCACTATGTGCATGTTTTCTCTGTTTCTTCTAATGAACTGTTTTCCGGGAAGTTACCATGGAGACAGTGCCAGTGATGTTTGATGTAAATGAATGAATGAAAAGGAGTTCACCTCCGGTAGTCAGGCTATTATTTAGGTGCATCTTGTCTTTGCAGCGTGTTCAGTTCAGTGACTATTACAGGACTTTATAAGGTAATGATGAGGCCAATGAGGTAGTTTCCTCCAGAAATGCCCCAGATGCCTGTGTGCCAAGCGTGGGTTGAGTGGTAGCGGGTACTTCAGGGGTCGTGGGAACACAGGCGCCATATCCGCTCAGTCACCATCAAAACGGACAGGGAACTAAATATAGATAAGGTCATACATGTCCAATATTAGGGGAAAAACCAAGGAAAGCTCCTCTGGGCTTTGGAGCAGTACTGTACAATGCAGGACAGAGGAGTCAGACAGCCACTTAACATAGCAGTTTGGTAGATAGTGGAAAGAAAAGATGATGACCATTTACATACAGACTAAAGAGAGAATTTATTTACATATTTGATATAATATTGCATGATATTGCAATGGACTAGTCATTTTGCAAGCTAAGTAGGGACGCACAGAGCAACAGCGGAAATCTACCTCTGATGTCAGCGGTTCCATAGTGTCCAGCTCAATACCGTCCTGTATGGGGACAGGACCTGGGGTTTTCTTGACCAAGAAAAACATTGGGTGTGAGTTTCAGAAATGGGCATTCTCATGGTGAGCCACAGTCCATCCATGTCTTCCAACTCCTTTTTTTCTGTCCTGGTTACACATGAGAGAAGAGTGGGCGGCTTTAGCTTTACCCATCTTTCAAAAACACACCATTTTCTTTCCTCTGTTTGGTTTTGGCTATAGCCTGCCCTACCTTTAATGGGAGCTATCGACTATATTTTTAACCCTGTCTCTTGGGTGCGCAGAGTAGCCAAGCGCTGCACTGCTGGCCTTGGGGTAACCCAGACTGTGGGGGTGTCAGGCTGTGTGGACTGCTGGCCAGGCAAGGGCTGCTCTAAGTTTAGGCCGCATCGCCTCATGGTGGTAAAAATAAACACCCTGCCCTTACCAAGGGGGATGGGTGGGACTTGAGTGACTTAACCCAAACAGATCATATTTTCCCACCAGAGTAATATGAATGTGAACGGCTGCATTGCTAAACATTGGCACGGTTGTTTTGATAAAGCCTAGAGTGATATAGTTACTATAGGGCTTAAAGTCTACACACACGCGCACACACACACACACACACACACTATCTATCTATCTATCTATCTATGCCCTGAACTACAGTAAATATTAGAGGTTTGTATTACATTTCAGTGTTGATGATTACTACAACAGTATAAGAGTACTGTGCTGCCATAACTTTGTTATATCTCCTTTCACAGGTGTCAGCGTGTCAGACAGTGGACAGAATGGGGAGAAAGAAAATACAAATTTCTCGTATTCTGGACCAGAGGAATAGACAGGTGGGACTTCGTACAATATTACATTTATATCAAAATCAGAATCAGGCTCTAAGAATTGTAAATACACAGAAATTTGCCTGGATGATACAAGAATTGATTCAATAATATATCACCAAGTAATAAAGTGTTTTTTTCTCACATATTTTACCAATGTTGTTATACTATATGTAGCTTCTTAGGCATACTTTGTGATATTGGGCTATCATACATTTTCATTTGACTTGATATAGTGACATAAGACACAGTCTGGCAGAAGTGGCACAGGGACAACGAGACCTCAGACTTTGTGCAAGTGGATAAAAGTGCCAGACATGAAAAGGATAGTAGCTCATTAGCTAGAATAGGATAGAATAGAATGTTGAGACAGTAACTACTGGGGTCATAGCTACATTTCAGAATTGCTGTATGATTTTTCTGTCAATACTGCATCTGATGTATTTGGTCATAATGCTCTCATTCATGAATGAGTTGAAAATATTCAAACAAATCCATAACTGCATTAGAAGGTATCTCCTTTATATATTTCTCTTTAGATAGGTCAAAATAATTGTAAGTATTTTATAAACTTCAGCAATAAGCGCCTAAATTTAACCCCTTGAACTTGGATTTCCCCTTAAATTTATCTAAAAGTAGCTTCAAAGTTATAGCAGTGTTACAAGCTACAATAACAATAAGTTACAATAGTGTCACATATATATTGTGTATCTACTGGTTGCCGCGCTTCTTTGAAGCTGCATCACCTTTATGTTAAGTGAAATATTCAAACCCAAGATGCTACTGTTTTATGGCTGCAGCATTACGTCAAATATAAAATATCTAGATAGCTTGTGGATCATTTTATACACATGTCCCTTTAATTTAGTAGGACATATTTGGTATCTTTGGAAAACCTGTGGATCTCCACTTCAATTTAAAATAAAGTTATATGGGTTTTGAACAAAGCAGCCTATATTTGTAATGACGAACCCACTGATAAGTTGAGAAGTTTATCAACAAGATGGCTCAAGTAGGTGTGCTCTTTGTGTCACAGGTCACTTTCACCAAGCGTAAATTCGGCTTGATGAAGAAGGCATATGAGCTGAGCGTGCTGTGTGACTGTGAGATCGCCCTCATCATATTCAACAGCACCAATCGTCTGTTCCAGTACGCCAGCACAGACATGGACAAAGTCCTGCTCAAATACACAGAGTACAGCGAGCCGCACGAGAGTCGCACCAACACAGACATACTGGAGGTACTATAGAGGCTACGATTAAAGGAAACGTGTAGTTCTTACTTTTCTAAAAAGGTGCTATCACGGTCTGTAATTTTCCATCTGCACTTTCTGTTCTGCACCAGACACTGCGTAGGAAAGGCCTTGGTCTGGAAGGCTCCGAGCTCGACAGTGAGGAGAGCATGCAGGTGGCAACAGACAAATATCCTCTCAGCGAGGGCATGGACCTCTCTGTGGCCCGGCAGCGTTACTATGTTAGTGTGCACACACTTCTGCTTTCACACACAGATTACACACATACACACGTTATGTATATGTGCTCACACAAGCATAGATATGCACACACACAAGCATGAGAACACACACAAACATGCGGAGCTGAGATGAGCTGAAAGCTGTAAGTGGGGACAAGCTATGAACTGATTCCTTTTGAAGCAAGAGAAATGACTCAATTTGTGATGCTTTTCCAATGGATGATCAGTTTGAGTGAACGAAAACAGCACAAAATGACTCAGATTTCCTTAGAACTTATCAAGCAATAAAATCTCTTGCACACCTTCGGGTAAAGTCTTGTAGTGACAGATGCGTAGATAAAAATAGGTACAAACATGAAATATGATACCCGCACACTGTCTTCACTTGGTCAGTATTTATTAGTATGTATTAGTATTAGTATTCGGTCTGTAACCGAAACGTTGCAGTCTACTTGCTCTCTTGCAGTACAGTAAAGTTACTAAATTATAATGATTGTAACGACTCAAATGTGTTTAAGCCTCATGATGAATTACAAAAAATGTACTTTTCTACAAAGTATGTACAAATACTTAAAAATTATTTTGTTACTTGAGATGTTAGTTATCATTTAACATAGTGTATTTTACTCCTCAGGCTCCGTCACTGCTCAGCCCAGAGGCCCAGTTCCTGGTGTCTGCAGGCTGTGAGAACGGCTTTCCTAACTCGTCCGGGCCCAGCATGGCGTCCCACAGAGCTCCAGCCTTCAAACCTCTGGGGTCCCGACCAGGCTCTGCCAGCCCTGCTGGACCGCACGCACACACTGCGTTCATGTCTCCACACTCAGGTAAACTGAAGGAGGGTCAGGATTAGGAAGACCGGCTGGCCTGAGGCTAGGAAACACAGCACAATCAATTTTAAATCGTCAAATGTAATACAGTAATAAATACAGGATGTGCAAGAGCTTGGCTTGTGAACGTTAGTGCAAAGTCATAGTGTCACCTTCATAGTGCATATTGACACAAGACAAAGAGACCACGGATCTCACATACAGCACAAGGCACACTATGGATAATAAGCTATACATATTACTCTGTATGTATCACTATATGTGACTGTGAGAGCCAGTGTTTATAACAAAGACAAGTGGCTGCTGGTGGGAATTTGCAAAGTGTGATACTGAGCCCACCCGCCCCATTTCCTCAATGTACGTATTTACTTTTAAACTAATTTTTAGTCCACTGTGTGATCATTCAAAGGGTAAACCAGCACTTATGTAAATAAAGAGCTTCATGCCAAAGTGAAATGTACACTTTTTGAAAAAAGTAGCACCTACTCTAACTCTAAATGATTGTTTGGATTAAAATACACTTCATCAACAAACGGGATTAAAGGTATTATGAAGTCTTAAGTATCTCTATACAAACTGGTAACATTTTAGAGAATATAATGATCTGTATACTATACAGGTTGAGCAATCAACATCAAAACACATTTTTCTCCTACCAAATCGATATGGTGTTCGAGGGTCTTGATAAGTGTATACTGTAAAATTCATGCCTATACAGTCGTCCTTCCTCTGTGCAGCCAGCTGTGAACTCACAGGAAGTGTGTGTTTGTGTGTGTGTGTGTGTGTGTGTATGTTTGTACACATGTGTATATGTCTGTGTGCAAGCGTTTGAGCATGTGTTTGCGTGTGTGTCCACACATGCATGGGCGTGCACGCGTGTGTTTTGTGAAACTGGCCCTCCACTAGTGAAACGGCGTCTGCAACCAGTTCTGTGGTTTATGGACAGCATGTATTGCACCTGCCAGTTATATCAGCTTCACACTAACTATAATTATTAGCATAAATGGGAACGTACTGTGATGTCATTTGACACTGAGCAGCCATAGCCACGGAACAGGATGAACTGTTGAATGCTTTTTGTTCTTATGCGTGTTCCTGTAGGGATTGACACACTGAAAGGAGATGCAATATGTACTGTACGTTCAATTCAGCATGAATGCCATCACTTCATCAATACATAGACATGTTCTACCAATATTCAAATAACCTTTTAAATCTTGAGTGCCAGTTTTGTCATAGAGATCAGATACTAATCTGGAGGTCAGTCCAACAGAGAAAGTTCTGTTTTGTCATAGATGGAGAGCAAGAAAGAGGGAAAGCATGAATGATAAGGAATTAATGAAAGCTATGCGAGTGAAACAACAAGAAACAAACCCACATCTCATTTTTCACTTCCTACTTCTTTCTCTCGTTGCGTAGGCATTGGCTACTCCGTGTTCTCCCACGGCAACCTGAGTCGGGCCATGGACATGAAGAGCCCACCTCCTCTGAACCTGGGCAGTGACAGTCTGAGGGGAGAGGCCGCTAATCAGGGCATGGGGGCCACACGGGCCAACCTCAGCTCTGCTGTAAGTAACTGTTACTACACAGTGTGGTCACCACAAATGAGATAATATTAATGCACTAGTACTAGGCATGTAGTGCCTAATTTAATGCTCATTATCAAAGCTGCAAAAATAACAGTTTTATCCTTTACATCAGTGGATGCAAACGTAATTTCTGTGAAGTAACACCAGCAGTTTGTATCCTGACTCTTGCAACCTCACTCAAATTCATACCCAAGATATTTGTAATGAGATCACTGTATTACCATTGGCATGATGATATAATTTGACTATTTCTCTCTCCCTGACCATCAGAGAAGCCTCTTGTACCAGGGTTTGCACCCCAGCAGTTCCATGGTGGCCATGGGCAAGGCAGGACTACTGGGCCACAGTTTGGGAGGGTACGGCCTCCCTTCCCCTGGAGCCTCTGGTACGTCTGCTCTGCACCGGCAGCTCTGTGGTGAATTACAGTGAACAGAGAAAATGTGAACTCAGTGGGGTCCTTATTGTAAGAAACAATGTTCACTAAGACTGATGTAAGAGTAGATCAAAGAGAAAATAATAAGGCTCTTGTTCACTGATGCTGGTTTGTTAATGTGAGCAAAACAATCTTTTTGTGTCTAGTTTTAGCCATTTATAACCGCCCCGTACTGTCTCTCTCTCTCTTCAGAGTACAGTCACCCAGGTTTTCCCCACTCTGTCAGTGTACAGCGAGGAGCAGTGAACCCCTGGCAACCAGCACAGCCACCTCAAGAGGCCCATGGGCCTCATATCAACCCAGCGTGAGAATATTAATATATATATATATAATATGGTACTGATGTGTGGATAAAATATATTATGCATTCACATATGTCTGTGGGTTTATCAATTTAGAAATTCTTAAATTGGAAGTATAATTTATTGCTACCCATGTTTTAACTATAAAATTAAACCCAGGTCAATATCAAGTGGATGCAATAATCAACTGCCACATTTAGCAAATGTTTTTTATTGTTTTATAAGTTGACTAATGCAAATTATCCCTAAGTTGGACTTGATGAGAATAATTACACAGTAGAGAACAGCATTTGTTTTCACACCAGTTTTTTCTTTCCTCTTGTTGTTTATAGGATGTCCAGCGGAGGGTGCTCCTTCCCTTCACAGACTTCTTCATCCAGCTCCTCACATTTGCCCTCCCTCAACCTCAACATCAAATCAGAGCGTAGCTCTCCAGAGCACATGTCTTCACCCACCTCCCCTCCTCTGCACCACCTCAGGCAGCATTCTCCAATGAGCAACCCTGATTCCGCCTGTCATACCCCTCCAGAGCCCTATCCAGCCAATGAGAGAAAGGAGTTTCCCAAAGCCGGCTACCCACCTATGGCCCAGCAACTTGGAGATGAAGAGAAAGGAGGGCAACCTCTCAGGCAGCTGGAGATCAGTGATGGGTGGCAAAGATAGCTGGCTGGTACAGTACAGTCCACCCCTCCACCACCATCTTCCATTCAAATAGCTACTGTCCATCAGGCCCAGCATATCAAATTCTCACATAGACACACACACACACACACACACACACTAACGCAGTAGAAAGAGAATAGCGGGCATGCATTTGTCCCCATCAGCCCAGAGAGGAAAGCCTCTCTTTGTCTGCATATACAGAGCTGGTCTCTCCTGAGTGATGATGAATTGACTTTGCGTCTCTGATTGATCCCATGAATAGATGCATACGGGCATTGCTCTTTGTTTGGTTAGGCTTAGTTTTCTGTGTGGAGCAAATGTGAATCATAATGCTATTTTAAATGTACCTTTTTTTGTTCTGCGACTGATCGAACGTACCTGCAGCCGCACAGTGGGACCAATTGAATTGCTCCAAAACTGCAGAACCCACCTGTCTGGCTTTCCGAGCGGTCTTCAGCAAAGCCACCGACTAATTCACAATCTGACCCAGGTGTGGTGTGGAAATTGGAAAATAGCTGTGAAACCACATAACAATGAAGTGTGTCCTCCACTGTCTTTGACTGTTACAGTGAGTAGCAGGGGGCAGTGGAGATAACGCACTACACCAGCCAGCCTCAACCACTGCGTCTCGGTGTTCAGCACTTCACACCTAATTCCCCTGTTACTGTAAATATATAATGTTAATGCTTTAGCCTTTAACCCAAAATCAATGAGGTGGTCTCCTCACATGAGACCAATTAGGTTTCATCTTTCACCATGGCCTTGGCCTCTTCTTTGGTGAAAGGTGAAATGAGCCTGTACTGTCTTGCTAACATAGTTATGTAAGACTAATGTACACATGGACGTTTTTAGTGAAAATCTGGGCATCGATGAGTTTCTCAGGGATGATTGATTTCTTTATAAAGTTTTAAAAGGGTATCTTTTCATGCTTCTTTTTAAGGCTATAATTATTGATATGCTAAGCTTTAGTTCAATTGCTCCTCCAAATTATGCTGCAGTTTTACCTTTTTACTTTATTCATTACTCAATACAAAATTTATGGCAGTCTGTCTCAATTTAAGTTTGAACCAAAGTGTTTATTATTTGTCCCTTTCTACACATCACAATTAAATACTGCAACAGCTACTAACATATGTGTTTGTCAATACTGCATCTAATTTGATTAAAGTAATATAATAATTCTACCAAGGTTTGTCATGCATATAAAAAAACATTTTCTGAAGGGCTTTATTTAGGTGTTTATGGTTAAAATTATTTAGCTTTGTGGTTATCATTTATGATATTTCAAGTTGTATGAAGGTGTGAAAATGAATATACATATATATATTTTTGGCTTTTATGTAATTATTTGTCTTGTGATGATAAAGAGTATAGATATATAATTAAAAACTGACTGATTAAATCACAATATATGATTGTTAGATATTTTTATTGAGGAATATTTGGTTTCAATCATCTATATCTGTAAATTTACTTGACGCTGTAATTTTATGCACTGGATTTCTGTGTGTTTTGGTTTTGCATATTGATCTTTAGCTCTGAAGTTGTCAAAATATATTCAGAATTCAGTCTCTAATGGATTTTTTTGTCCTATAGCTTGAATTTTCATCATTTGCCCACAAGGGGTCATCTTATTTTATATCATCACTGCCGAAATCCAAGAGGAAAAGTGCAGAGACGATCAGCATTAAGTATTGGTGATTAATTATCAGTTAATCTCCATGACAAGAGACAGGTTCAGCGGCTCACCCTGAAGACATTCAGCCAAACACGGCGTAACCAACGCTGCAGAGATGCAGTGCACGAATGGAGGTCTTCAAGTTAAGGTGCTGCTGTGGAATCAGCTCTGTTTTGTCTGTTTCAGTTTTAATGTAGTTACATTGACAAACGTCAGCATGAAAAACCAAGTTAACAGTATTCTCATGTTTTGGTTTCAGTTTTTACATGTTTGCTCAAAGCTTCACTAACAAACCAGAGACAGAATTTTATTTCACACTCTGTCAGGTTATATTCATCAAAAAGAAGCTTTTTAAGTCTAATGACTTGAATCATTTTAAATAAAATGAATGATTTGTATATCCATTTGGCCTGGTGTGTTGTGCTGAGGACATCTAGTTTACTATCTTTCTTTGAGAAAAAAAAAGTGATTCAGAGGCCACCGTTCCAGTTTTTGATGTAGCTTCCATCTGCCAATAGATAATATCCTGTGTTCTGTGTATCTATCACTCTTTCATGTGTCCCTTTATTTAGTGTTATTCACATTCGTTCCATCTTTTGAACACACACACTCCCTCATTATCATGTCTGCCCCTGTCAGCTAGCTCACCACGCAGCCACTGAACAGGAGGAACAAGAATGGGCCACTTAGAAGCCTGGAGACCTTATGTCTTCAAAAAATACATTCAGTTCCAAAAATGATCATTTCCACAGCTGGGTGTCTCACTATGACTATGCCGGAACATTTTCCTGTTCTGCTCCTTATGGAGGATTCGCCTTTCTTTTCCATTTTAACCAAAAGCCAAAAGGTAATGCTGGCTGCCCGCGCTGTGGAGTCCAGGCCGGCCGAGCCCCAGTCCGCCCCTGTCGTCTCTCCTCCTTAAATGAAAAGAGAGTCTCATTGGGGTCATGTCTGGTCTGCTCCCCTGAGACCAGGGCAGTCTGTAGGGCATGTCTGGGTCCTAAACACACACACACACACACACACACACATGCTGGTTTCTATAGTAACCATAGCCCGCCATGGCTGCCTGACCTGGCCCGCTGCAGTCCACAGAGCAGACTGAAGGGGCCTGAGGCCTCCAGCACAGATGCACATAATTAATGTGATTATATAGATATGTCAACCCTGTCACCTTCCAGTTCATTAGGCCAGCCACTCTCCCAGTCCTGTCACAGGCTCAGAGAGGAACAGGACTGGACTGCTCATGGAAGGCAAGGACACTTTTTTGGAGACGTACAAATCTCATCTTATGCTTGCTTGATTTGAGACAGTGCATGTCTGAGTGGTACAATTTGGGTTAATCGTAAAAGTCTCAGTGATGTGTGATGCTCTGTTAAGGCAGCTGGTCATCTAACAATAAAAAGGGATAGGTAAAATAAACATATTTCAAAGGAATAATCTAACCTGCTTTTGTGTCATATCTTGTAAAAAAGTGAAGAAAAAACAAAACATACTGTTGAATTTCAGTCAGTTTTTGGATATATGAGATGTCAGGGTTGTTAACCAGTGCCCTCTCAAATTTCTTCACGTCTCAGCAGCAGTATTGATATTCCTCAATAAAGCCTGTCCCAATCCACATAGAAAGAAAAAGAGGCGGCCAGCCCTCCCTGAAGTGGAGAGTCTTTGTGAGTTTTGACTGGATGTGGAAGTCAAATGATATCACCAATAAATCATGTCAGCTCTCAGACAAAGAGCCCACCCAGGTCTGCTCTGATGAAAGGTCACGTTCCTTAACTGCTGCTACACATGACTTGCATGTAAATCTAGGCTGTTTACTGCTGTTCAATGTTGGGATAAGTAATGTCATAAAGATAACAAATCTGCTTGGAGTATTTCTGTACTTCCGTGACACGTGCTGAGGATTTGGGTGTGTTTTTTTCCTGTCATAATGGCTAGAGAAAATATACAGTAACAGCTCCTGGAGCCAAGGTGGACCAGCCTGAACACACATCTCTTCCCAGAAGTTCATAGTAATTATCAGTGATTAAAGAAAGATCTTCTCAGGGGGTTGGGGTCAGAGTTCAGGACCCAGTACAGCGGCGAGACACTCTATTGTCATGCATGACGTCTTTTCTCAAATGAAGTGCTGACATTGAAAGGAGAAATGTCTTTTATCGCCGCCATCTCCCACGCTCCTTGGGAGAAGACAGAAGTCAGTGGGAAAAACAAAAGGCAAAATTACAACGTACACCGTGCAGTAATATCAAAATGATTACATAGAGCTGAAAATAATAAATGTTTTATTAAGCCACACAAAGAAATAAAACATTCGGGTTACAGTCAAAAGCTTGCACACCATGCATTCAGAAAGTCTCTTCAACTGATGTAAAAAGTTTTAAAACAATAATTCATGTGACCTTCACAGTATAACGTGGTTTCAGAACATTCAATTACACCATCTGGAAACAAATCACACTAAAATCAAACTTGCCACAAACAGAACACACAAAGGTACAGCATAAATGCATCTGCACCATTTGTAAAATAACCAGTTATTTGAGGCAATACGTTATAAATAAATAAATAAAAACAATCTGTTGACACTTGTGCAATTTGCAATCCATGTCAGACCAACGACTGATTCAAAGTAGGCTAGGATTTGTCTTATCTGTACATGTTTGTTTGGCAATAAAAACAGCAGAAATTAAAAATTGATGTACCTTACTGAGACGCTGCAGCTAAAAATGTTACAACTGAGTAGTGTTCGCAAAAAAGAAAAAGAAAAAAATACAGAGAGGGACATGGCTGGAGTGTTTGTCTTATCTATTCAGCAGAGCATGGTCAATCCCCGTTCTAAATCCACATGAACTTGGAGGAAACAGATATATATTTTAAAATTCACTCAAAATCCCTGAGTTCCCAGGCACTTAAGAACTCGTTGATCAGATAATAGTAACAGCTCCCTAGCACGTTGTTTTCAGGTAAAAAATAATTTAGACTAATAACCAGCCACAGTTCTGACTGAAGGACGGTCAGCTGTGTTAGCTTCAGTAGGCTGGATCTGAGCTTCATTACTGCTTTGCAATCAGTACAGTACAGCAGAGAAAAATAAACAAAGCATTTAGCACTCTGAAACTGGGGACACAGAACCCCTTTAAAAAATAAAATGTATAATCTACACAGAGTCAAAGTACTGATACCTACCCTGCTACTAAAATCTTATATGCAGCATTTAACAATTTTCTGTGTTAAGAACAAACGGGTTAACACTGGCATAGATATATTTGAAGAGTTGCAGAAAAAAGTCCTGCTGAAGTGGTTGGACTGCGGCCAGTTCCTTTTGTACACCCTTGTTATTGATCTCAGTAACCCACAGGGAAAACACAGCCGGCTGGTCGAGCAAAGCCTAAAGGGCAACAAGGTAGCAACAACGCAACAGGCAGAGTCCATCACCAGTCTACGTTCAAGACACCTTGGGTACAACATTCGTTGCACCAGAACACACAAGGGAACCCCACTAGGGTCTGTTCTGTCTGCAGGCATCCTGTGCAGCTGGTTAACAATAGTCTGGGGCTGGTGTTTTGATTGTAGGTAGAGCAATGTGGCAATCTTTGTCTTCCTCAGTTAGTTCTGCATAAGGTACTGGTGAAAGTAAATGCCAAACAGAGAGCTGATGACCTGGCAGGCGGCCACCCACCAGGTGAGGAAGGCGAACAAGCCTCGGAAGAAGAGTGGCGTGAGGACGGAGCGCAGCGCGGTGAAGGCCTCTGATAAGCGTGCCACGGTGGCCTGGATGTCCTCCTCCATGTCCTCCACCCCCTCTTCATCTTCGTCAAGACCGGTGGGCAAAACAGGTGCCGCTGTGGGCACCACCAATGCCGGGGTCACCCCAGGTGTCTCCTCTGCACCCAAACCCCAGGAGAAGTCTCCTGCAGGACCAACAGAGATCTGTCATCACTCTGGGACTGAACTTGAAGAAGGTTTGGTACTTATATGGGCCCTGAAAGAGGCCCCTGTTCTTTGACTCTAAGCCGCTGACACCAAAACCTTTGTTGTTTTACATACTTAACATTTTATGTTATTAAACCCCACTGAAGCTGTACTGCCAGTAGCTCAACGTGAAGCTGTGTCACCTGTTAGACCACAGGAACAACATAAATACAAATACAACAAAATGGGCCCAAAAAAGCAAGGTGCATCGCCAGTTAGGGCTTGGCAATATCAATATTATATCAATATTGTGATATGAGAATAGATATTGTCTGGGATTTTGGATATGGTAATATGGTGATTTGACATAGGTGTTGTGTTTCCCTGGTTTTAAAGGCTGCATTACAGTAAAGGGATGCAATTTTCTTAACTTATTAGACTGTTCTAGCTGTTGTATTATTTCCCTCTACCTGCTTGGTCTTCATATCCACGCTGCTAATGACTGCTTATAAAAAATCTCTTCTGTATAAATATCTTATGAAAGCATAAATAGTCATCCATAGAAACTTGTCACAATACTGATAAGGTATTTGGTCAAAGATATCATGATATTTGATTTTGGCCATATTGCCCAGCCCTATCACCAATAACTACTGATTAAGAGTGTTTAAGTATTTTAGGGTTGATTTTCCCTTTAGCCTTTCATCTTCTGAAATGTGGTGATGGTGTGATGGTGGTATTTTATTTACCTAGTGCCTTGAGGGACAGTACAGAGAACAGGATGAGCAGAATCGGAACCAAGTACTGGAGAGTAACAACAGTCAGGTAACAAAACACACGAGTGACCTGAGAAAAATACAACAGGAGACACATTAAGTTAATTCTCTACTTCTTATTTGTCAAGTCAAGCTATTCTTTATGTAACAACCTGCATTTAGGGGGCTGAAGTTAAATTCAACCCTTCAGTGTTCAAATATTCAAAATCCTCTCGCTGCCTAGTCATTTTTCACTTAAAGAGAGAAAATCGCAGTAAAATATGACGCCCAAATCTGACCTTCCTCTGAATGTCAATTGCAGCAATACGTCCCGCCTCCTTCTTCATCTGCTCCACCCACTTCTGGGCCAGATTGAGATAGGCCTGCAGGTGGTAGCGGGTCAGTGCTAGCCGCAGCAAACACAGTACCACAATGATCCACAGACGCATACTGTCAAATGTTGCACTGGACACACTGCAAGAAAAGGTGTATCGGGGGTCAGTATGAATCAGCACTGCAAAGTCACTGTGCGATAAATCTAAAAGTTTTTCTCTGGTATTATTACAATAAAGAACGGGGGAAAGCACTGATTAGTTTGCTGTGATGGCTACTAAGTGCAACCACAAATGTGCACTCACAGTGTGACTGATGTTTTCCCCATTGGTGCGTTGGCTAGGAAGTCTCGGGCTATGGGTTTGATCCAAAGTACCAACACGATGACTGGAGACAGGAAACCGATGTGCAGCAGAATCCTACAGAAAACAGTAAGAACATTACTAAAGGAGCAAAAACACTGCTTACGTTATTTCTATAAGAGACACAGAAGATAGTTCTTTTTGCAAAGTAACTGGGACAGGCCTTACTGGATGAGTGGGCGGTCTGAGTTCATCTGGACAGCATCGAGATGAGTCTGAGCCAGTCGCAGCCCAGGGAAGGCCAGGAGAGCACCAATAAAAGCACACACAGCAGCCAGACCGAGCTTCACTGTCAGCTTGGTCACTGGCACCCTGAAGAGAGTCAAACCAACGAGCACCCAAGGTCAATAACTCAGCACATATTTCATAACATAAATACATAAGTTTCTGGGACTGGGATACGTGCAATCTGTAACTGCAGTGTCTCTTAGTTTCAATGAATATAATCTCTTAGTTTAAGACAAAGAGGGGAGACTCAAAAGTCTGTGTTTTATTCCATAATGTAATAATAGCCGTGAATACCAAGGGAATCTTACACATCTAAGACATAAGTTGCACTAGTAAAAAAGAGACTTACGACCAGTCAGCGTAGCCCTGCTGTTTGGCAAAGATTTCCAAGTTGTCAAAGAGG
Organism: Neoniphon sammara; assembly: GCA_900302535.1. Classification (NCBI taxonomy): domain Eukaryota; kingdom Metazoa; phylum Chordata; class Actinopteri; order Holocentriformes; family Holocentridae; genus Neoniphon; species Neoniphon sammara. The sequence continues at coordinate 7,302 of OMKZ01017640.1, read as the reverse complement.
CTGGCAAAACCTGACTCCAGGCCAAACTCCAGGTAGTCTTCTCTGACCACCAGCACCAGCATGGCCACAAGCAGAGACAAGAAGCCAAAGGCCAGGCACACCGAGCGCTCACCACCCTCATCAGAGCGGAAGTAGTGGCTCATCAGTGTGTGTAGTGTCCTCCTGAGGGTGGCAGGTTAAGGCAAAATTGCAGCTTTGTGCATTTATCCACTCCAAGAATGCCCAAAGTGGGATTCATGGGCCAAATTTAAAACTCCAAAGAATGTCACGGAGGCTCGCACTCACAGTAAACTTAAAACTCCACATACTTTTTTCAGTGGGTCTATTTTATTTTTGGTCCTCTAACTGATTTACATCTATCAAAAGCTGTGTTTTAAGGAATCTTGATTATTACTTGGCATATTAGTGAACATGCTAATGATGGAAGCTATTACCTGTTCACTATCAACTGCCAGTGCTTAATAGGATTTTTCTGGCACACAGACCCATCAAAGCTCTCAGAGCAGAAGAGGTGACCCCCCTGACTATTAAAATGAGAAACTGAAAAGTTTTTGAATGACAGTGGTCTTGTTATAATGTTTTAGAATAACTTAACTTCTAAGTTCAAGCAGTATTATTGTGTATCTAAGAGGAATTGCTAAAAATAACAGGAGCAATCAATATTTGGCTGTTTCAGAAATGGTCTGCTGTGATATAGAGGGACTGAGTGAAGGATACAGGCCAAAGAGAACCGTCAGAACACACCAGATGGCTCCGATATTGACCTCTTTGCTGGCGTCAACAACACTGTAGTAACACTCAGTGAACAGGAAGATACCCATTGCATAGACAGCAAAGTCTATCAGCCACTGATACTCCAGGAAAAAACGCAACACTGAAAGCAAAGACACAAGGGAACATACTAAGCAAAATTAAATTAACATTCTGATGTGTGGATTATAATGAAGTAATGGTCTCTAGCTGTAGGGGGAGTCTAGTGTAGGCTTTGGACAATGTGATTGTGTGAGAGTTGTGTTTGTTTTACCAAGAGCGTCAAGGACATTGACTGGAGCTTTTTCCAGGTGAAGGTCGATGTCTTTGGGCACAGTGAGAGGCTTGTTGTCTCCATTTTGTCTCCTACAAATAAAAGGACAAGGAAAATGAAACACACAAGCATACATTCTTCTAAGTTAGTCCTATACTGTAAAAGACAGAAAGACCACCAACCAACATAAACATTTTTCCCACAGACTACTGTTTGAACAAAAGTATTCTTAGACAAATAAATTGCCTGTTAAAAAGGGAATTTTCTTCCTGTAGGCAGCACAACTACACTGCAGCCTATTCCTCAAGTGTCAGACCCTCCTCCACCTCTCACCTGTCTCTCCTGCTGGGTTTGGGCATCTGCTTCCCTGCCAATGCACACAGCTCTCCTTCTGACGGGTGTTTGAACCGGAACAAACTGGAAGGAAGAAGAGACCCTTTCATAAAAACAGTGTATACAGTAAACAAAAGATAACGGCTATTACTGGTGACTGGAGTAGGTGACATTACCTGCCATTGCAAAGGAGCCAGCGTGCAAAAGAGCAATGTGGAGCCATCCTCTGCATAATGCTAGCAGCCAGCAAGCTGACCACCAGCTGAATTCCCATTAGCGCCTGTCAGAGATAAAACACACACAAAACTTTTATTGCAACAACAAAAGTTAAACGTCTGCCAATAAAACATCCGATTTAACCTGTGCATGTAAAAACCCAAAGCTACACGTGTCCCAGGGCATGGGGCTCCCTCCCTACTACTACAACTGTGACAGTCAGTCAAGAGTGTTCTGCCATAGCCAGGAGAGCCAAGAAAGTTTTAAAGACGAGATGATTAGCCCTTGCAACGAGGAAAGTAAGTTTGTTTACATAACGAAGGCTGGAGTTGGCGCAACCGAAACAAGATGCTAACAAGTTAATAGCAGCAAGAGTTTAGGTTAAACGTCATTTTGCCTAAATCAACACATTCCTCGCTGGAAAATGAATGAATGTTAGCAAATGGCTAACGTGCTAAATTTAGCTAAACCTCAGCAGCTGTCAACGCTGCTGCCAGCCGCAGCGAGCTAGCTAACATTAGCAAGCTAGCCGTTAGAGTAGCTAATTTTGGCAAAGTCTGCCCGCCGGCGAATTTTGCTGCAGGTTATGGTTAACAGTTTTATTTAGCTTCCAGTGCACAACAACTTAAATAAACTTACCATCTTTTTTCCCTGATGGGTCTGATTTACAAGAGACTATGGTAGCTTCCTCACATGCATGAATGTCTTGACAGCTGAACCAGCTGACATGTGAAACAGCAGAAAGCCCCGGATGTGGTTGCGGCGTCACATGTTGCCTTCAAGTGGTCAGCGTAGTCGTAAATACGGCTTGTCGCGCATTCAAGCGCTTTAGATCGCAAATAGTAACAAAATGGACCCTGTAATAAATGTAATTTTTGAAAGCCGTTATTTTATTTTATGAGTGAATAGAAAATAGTCTACATTACTTAGTCTTGTCTAAATAGTCTACAGGAGAATGAAAAAGAGAAAAGTTGCATCAGGCATGTTGCTGATGTTTTGACAACTTAAAAAACATTATAAAATGAGTAACAAAGAAAAGCTCACCATAAGGCAAAACGTACGGTGACACTAAAGATTAAGATTACTGACATGGAATACAGTCAGTAACACCGAATAGCTCAGTTGCTGACCGGTGACTGTATTTTACAGCTATGTTTGTTGACACAGCTGTTAGGCTCTTTGGCCAATAAATGTCACGTATCAGCAAGATGAGTATCTCTGAAAAGTCCGACCTTCCCACCGTGCTATTCAGCACTTTGTTTGGTGGTTCACGATCAACCCGTAATTCCAATTTTTCCTATAGCCCTGAAGGCAGCAAAACACTCACAGAGGAGGACGCGTTTTCATTGGTTCGTAGCAAGCCTTGACAGGGAATAGCTGTGGTGCATTCTGGTGTTGGTAGATATTTGTACACATACATTACATATAGGCATATATTTTTGATCTGAATAGTTTTTTAAAACAGTATGTAAGACAGTACTTTTTTCCACTAACATGAGCACCCCTCAATCTTTCTTTATCTCTAATTATCATGTAAGATTTTTTATCCATCTTAGTTCTTTGTTCTTCCTCAATACCCCTGAATGCCTCTGCAAGATCCTTATAATGATAATCTCTATGTTTCATGCTTCCACCATCATGCATCTAACATTTCATTGGATGAAAAGAAACATTATGCAAATCATGAAGATTAAAGTCTCAGATATGCACGTCTTACTTTTTACTTTGGCATAAACAGGAGAGAGAGAGAGAGAGAGAGAGAGAGAGAGAGAGAGAGAGAAGAAGAAGGGGACAGATCTTCGTGTAATGATATAATAAAGCATTATTTTTCCATTTAGATGGATCAAAGTATGGAAACGCTTTATTATAACAACATGGTAATCTTCAAACCTTTACACAAACTTTATGTCTTTGTAATTTGTCGATGGATGATGATGTATAATCTCTGAGCTTCAACTTAGACTAAGCCGTTAGTTGCAGGGGGAATATCCTGCCACACAGAAGACACTTCTGCAGGCACTGATGCATCCTGCTTGTGTGGTATGCTTGGTCACTCAGGATGCACATGACACACATGCACACACACACACACAGCTGTGGCCTGGATGTGCATTATAATGTCAGATCATCCTTTGTAAAGCAGAGGCCCGTATGCCTCCAACAGTGCAGAGGGTATCCAACAACAAACCCTCTAAAGATCTCTTGCCAAACCATTCACAGCATTCAAATCTGTGTTTAGCATGTGTGTTCATGTTATTTGGGTGGTCTGCGGAGTTGATTGAATTCCTAGTTTCTACTAATTGGCGGCACCCCTCCTGTTGAAGATGTGTCTGATCCTTCGCCCTTAGAATTTGTGCGCAAGAGCATGACATTTCAATGAGAATAGTGATTTTGATCAAATGGAGCTTTGTGCGATGAAGCAACAGCATCTCTGGTGGGCAACCATGCACCACTGGGCAAGCATCTGTACACATAAATCATGTAAAACTTGTTGTTCAGTTCAGTTTTAAACTAAGTGTGGTTGTTTGATCTTCATGAGTCTTGCAGATGCAACTCCTTTCTTCACCCTGAGGCAATCTTGTTTTTGAGTTTGTGAATTAAGCAAATGGAGCAATCATGTTTTAATTACAGAGTTTCACTTTTGTATGGCAACTTTAGAGGGGAAAAAGCTGCTTTTTCTCAAAAGCTGATTATTGCTGAAGATAAAATGTGTATGCATGAACTGATGTTACGACCAAGGTGGAAAATAAGTCTGCTTTGTATAACCTCTACTGGATATTGCAGTGTAGTGCAAGACACATTATTTAATTGTTCAGACATGGAGTATCATAATGTCATCATATCAGTATCGAACATCTTTTTTTAATTACACTGCAAAAAATGTTCCATCTTACCAGGTCATTTAGTCTCATATTCACTGTTAAAATCTTGATTTTCTTCAAACAAGGTAAAAAAAATTGCCAATGGGATGAGATAATCTCACTTATTTCAAATCCTAATCAACTTCAGAATTTTCTTGAATCAAGTGTCATTTTCTTGATACTATTGACTTGATCTGGCTTTTTCTGCCTTGTTTCAACATATTTATAATTGTTTGCAATATTTCTGAAACAAGTGAAAGTGCGTTGGAATTAAGAGGGATTATTTCATTCCACTGGCAGAGTTTTTCACCTAAAAGTGTATCGGCTACAAATGTGCAGTATCTTGTTAGCCATCAGTTGTGCACACACCCCATTCTTAACTGCTGAATAGGTTTTTTCACTTGTTTTAAGAAAAACATGATGTTAACACTATCATCACTAACATGCGACTTATTTGGATGTTTTTTTTAAATTAATGCAGTGTACAGCATTATCCTCCAAAGACACCACTAACTGATCACCCACACACACATCCTTGACTTAAATGTGTTTTCTCTGTACTTTAAGCAGAGATCTGCTCTACATCCACAACATCAAAACTTCAGCAGGACCATGAGAAGAAATGTCTGCGTCTGGGTGTAAAAACACTTCCATCATTATCATCTTTGACAGAAATGGTAATCCCTCTGCCATATTAGCCATCTGTAGTGGAAGTGGCGGGGCAGAAATTACTGAGGAAAATGGACACAAATAAAATGCTAATTCATCGCGGGCTACAAGTGGCTCCCCTCCTCCTGCTCGGCTCAGGGGGCCTCTCGGTTCCCACACCATTTCCCTGCGTCTCTCCCAGGGAGCTGCTGGGATACCGGCGGCTGCTTCTGAGCCCACAGCAGAGACGCAGCCCTCCCATTGGCTGCTCTTTGTTTGCCGTATGCATGTTATTCATTCCTCGATTTGAATATATGCAAATGTTGCAATGGTGCCCCGTCAAAGGAAACTCCCTCCACCCTCCTTTTTTTTCTCCCTCTCTCTCTCTCCCTCCATTTTCTCCCCTCTTTTCCTTTTTATCCAGGCTTCTTCTTCTTCTTTCCTAACTGCTGCCTCCTCTGCTCGAGTGCTGAGTGGGGGAGAGCTGTGGGAACCAGCGATGGAGGGCCAGGCCTGCTTTGTCACAGGCATGTAAAGAGGACTGAGATTCATGACTGTGATATACCAGATGCAGATATACATCATAAGGAAGGTTGTAGGAGGATGAGAGAGAGAGGGAGAAACAGAGGAAGAGAAAAATACAGAAAAGAGTCTGTACAGAGACGATTCACTGGCCTGCTCTGTCCTTCCTCCATACTGTCTGTACTGTACAGAATCAAAGCAAACATCACGATCACATGAGCCAGATATGACGATGCCAGACAGATGCATAACCTTTTTTTTTTTTTTTTTGATCAACCAGGTGGCATCTGTCCAACACAGCATGCCAGACTTTGTTTGCATGCACTGCTTACTGTATAATTATTAGTTTTGAAAAGTATTTCACTTTGACCACTGTGCATTCATATTGTTATTTCTTTCTTTACTTATACAATTCAAATTTCTACTGTAAAGAAAAAAATAGGCACATACTGCAGTGTCAAAGGCTCATTTTGTAAAACTTGAAGTGGAAATAAGAACCTGTAGCCATTATTTTTGATAAGGTCCCTATTATTGCTGGCAGCCCCACAGAGAGAATCTCATTCAGTGGAAAATAACTTAGATGACTTAATATCAAACAACTCCCAAGACCATTTTTCATATTCGCTGGAGTTATACACTTATAGTTTTGAGATGCGAGTCATCTTATTTGATTTCACATCTTTATCTGTGCAGATTCAGTTCTTCTTTTGTGCTGCCCCACATCACAACAGGAGCCAAACAAAACTAGACCTTTGTATTTATAAAATAAATCAGTTTATATACTGCACACGAATAAACGCACACTCAGGTCCACACACACACACACACACACACACACACACACACACACATAGAAACACATCACATTCTGAAGATAATGAAAAGCCACATGGTAGGCTGGTGGGATCAGGGCCTGACTGAATTAGCATGATTCAATCAGAGCCAAATGAGATTAGTACACTAACATGTTGCTGCAGGTAGTAAGTGTTTGGTGATAGCAGAGGATTTTCAGGCATTCTTGGTACCCTTTGTATCCCCATTCTGTTGTCTTCCCCAGCAGCCATGATAAGATAAGTACCCAGCAAATGATTGTTGCAGGGACATTAAATACAATGAGAGATCAATGAGCCAAGGGTCTATGGAGGGTTTCCCTATGTGATCATGTCTACTGCTTCAGTGTTGAGCTCATCAAACTGACTGTAATGAATCTCCAGCCCCTCCACCCCCACTTTAGTGACGACTGACTGAGTGACCTGCTGACTCACAACGACAGCAACTGAAATGCAAAGATTTGCAGTTTTGAGCGGAGGCTTGGATGATTTCTTAATCACTTACAACTCGTCAATTGGCGTGAACTGTTGGCGAACAAGGAAGGATATGTAATGGTTCATAGTTTCTTTTTCAAGGAGAGGATCGTCAATGGTGAAATGGATCTTACCTGTGTGTGTGCGGATGTGGCCGCGCAGCAGCCAGGGCCTGGAGAAGGCCTTTCCGCAGGTGGTGCACACACAGGGCAGGGTGTGTGAGCGGATGTGCATCTTCAGAGCCCCTAGGCTGGTGTACTCTTTAGGGCAGTGTTTGCAGAGGAAGGCTGGCCTGGCCGCTGTGGCCGGGGCCTCTCTCTCCTCCTCCTCCTCCTCCCGGGGAATCGCGTGGGCCTTGGAGCCGGTGCACTTCATTCGCTGACGAGGGGCGTAC
>OMKZ01017639.1:8315-37397 GCA_900302535.1 Neoniphon sammara | reverse complement strand
TGTGTTTCTGTCTTTCCTTATCCCCTCTTGTCTTTTCCAGTAAGTCTGGAGGGAATTCTTCTTCCAGTGTAGAGGATGAGGTGTCTGCCTCTATCCGACCCCTCATATCCTCAGCAGGTGAGAGCACCAGACAGGGGGAGAGGGCGCTTACTAGCCAAATGCTAGCTTAGAGCCAAGCCTCCTCAACCACATCATCGTAGAAAGAATGAGAGACATGCTTTAAAACCTTCCCATGTCTCTGCATAGAGCATAAGTTGGCAAATCGCTGCGTAGAATGATTGTGGCTCCTTAGCGCTGTTCGTACATTTTCCCATGATCCTCCTCTTCCTCCAGTTGAGGACTGCAGGCGCTCTGAGACTGGGGCTTACCACAGTGTGAACCCAACGACAAGACTATGAACCCCCCCCTGAACTGCACTCATGTGACTTTGTGAATATGACCTTAGGACAATAGAAATATCTTTTTATATGAATGATAATATACCTAGATTATCTGTTCATATCATGCCGGTTATGTCCTTGATAGGTTTCATTTGCTAAGAATTATGATCAGCAATTGAAGCATGCTGGAATGTTTCTGAGATATTCTGGTGACGTTTCCCCCAATACTGGTCACTGACGACTGTCTTCTCTCCCCTCCTACAGGAAAGCAGAAACAGAAAGTGGTAAGTTGGTGACGGTAATACACAGTCATTTACCATCCACAAGACTCTTGTTGCTGCAATCAGAAAATGACAAGATCTAATAATGCTTAATCATCATATTTTTTCAGTCTATTTCCCATTATTTTTTCCCATAAGAAATTTCAGCCATAATGTTTTCACATTATAAGGACTTATCATGAGATTTCAGATGGTGAAACGACTATATACTGCAGAAGTCATCAGCTAGTCGAATTTAAACTTCATTGTTAAGAAATCAGACCAAAAAATTATTTTGGCCGCATTTTATTTGGACTGATCACTGTAAATATTCCACCATGAGTATCAACTTTTCAGCAGCTGAGTTTTACAACTGAGTCAATATTGATGAACTAGTATCAAGTTACTGTATGCGATGAGCTTCCCTTGTTTTTTATCCTTGCCTTTTTTCTTGTTTTCTGATACTTTTTTTGTGAATCTATTGTTATAATCTGTTGTGATTTAGTTGGTATCTGGTTTGTTTGTTTTAGAGTGTAAAATGCTTTATTTGTATTTTCTGAAATGTCTATGGAGAAATGAATGGAAATTTTATTTCTGGAACCAGTATCACTCAAAATGGAGTGTGCAGGCTGCAGCTCTTTTACAACCTTATGTCACACTGTAGGGTGAGCAATACTTAAATCTTGCTGAAGTATAGCAATACCAAACCCTTCCCCTACCTGTGTTGCCCAAGTATTGTGGTGTTGAATGTCTGAAGTGCAACACTTCAGACTTTCTACATGACAGCTGCTTGTACTAATAGCATTAATCAATTCTCATGGTCCTGGAACTACTGGATTATTTTTCATTTTTGAGAGGTGTATTCTACACAGGAAAGCCAGGGATTGTCAGAGAATTTTACAAAGACGTTAATTTACACAAAACTAGCAGAATGTGACTTGCTTATTCATTATGATGGTGGTTGTAGTGGCAATTGGACAGAAAAATAACACTGACAAACCGTCAAGGAAGAACATTTTTATGCTGTCGAAGCACTCCAACATAGTTATTGAAGGTCGTATTTTAGGATGATAGTGGGAACCTTTATAGAATATAATGAAAAGAAAGCTTGCAGTTAGTGCCACTGGTGGGTTTCTGTTCCTAGGACTGCTCCAGTCACCAACAAACAAGTATTCTTTAGTTCTAATTTTACCACTTAGCGGTGATAGTTCTTGGTACTGTGAATTTTCTTCTGGTGGAATATCCCAGGGTAAAACTGTGGTGTTGTGAGTGACAGTTCTACCGTATTCACATTACCAACCATCTCCATTCATGCTTTGTAGCACCTGATAATATAGTAACTACATGATAATTTAATAATTAGTAAAAATGTAATAAAATGTTCCTCTAAATGGTTGAAAATGTAATAAAACCTGTTAATTTAATCAATTGCTAGGTAAGGTATTAGCATTTTTAGACTGATCTAACAATTACAAATAGTTACATCCCTTATAATGCAGTAATTGGCAGTTTATATAATTATGTGTTACATTAGGGGGAAAAAAGAACGATCTCAGTCAAAATACTTCTACATTTTGTACTAATTACATTAACAGTTTCCTTTTGCCCCATTTAGCGTGACTTTTTATTACATTTAATATATGATCTGACAGTTATTAAGTTATCATTTACTGCATGCTTCAACATGGCAACACAGCAGTTTCCCATTCATCACAGCTTATTTCCATCAGTTTTATACTTTAAGAATTCCTCCAGTGTTGTTGAAAATTTGCTTTATTTTTCAAATTAGCATCTCTCCCATTTGAAATTGCTGCAATTTTGAACTTTTAGATAAATTAAAGCTACATTAAGCAATATTACATGCATTTTTTGCAGTAAAATGACCCCTTGCAATGTAATAGTCATCATTTGTAGGTCTCTTGCTACCATACAGTTTATAGTTAGCCTGTTGTTATTGCCTGGTTTGAGCTTTATAAATTTCTGTATCAGTCCAACGATAAGCTCCTCCCTTGCCCTCCACTTCACCACCTCTCCCACCGTCTCACTCCCACCTTTTTTGCGAGACTTTTTTGTTTTTTGACGGCCAATAAGGACAGTAATATTCCAAAATTATGGCCAAGCACAAAGACGGGACATTTCTTTTCATTTATAGCTTATTTAGGTGAAATAGCAGTTGTTTTGTTGAAGTGTGTTTTGTTTAGTAGTATTAATAGTAGTGTTTAATTATGCGACAGATGCATTAAACATGACAAAATCAAAATAGCGTTATCCACGGATGCTTACAAGTGTCTCCGGATGGCCTGCAGCCTGCCTCAGCATTCAACGCTTCTCTGAAACTGGACACTCTGCAGATAGGTTATAACTACAAAAAATACAAACTACAAATGTAAGAGCTATATGTCCAAATTTCAGTGCAACATACAGAATCCAGTTTTAAAAGCACTAAAATCACCCTCTCCAAGCCCCAAACAATTAAGCCTTATAAGTCAGTAATGCAGCGGCAAAAACACTTCATTCAAATCTTACCGTGTGGCTGAGAGTTTCATTTTCACCGTATTTTCAAAGCAATCCAAGGAGTTCTGCCAAAATAAAGTGTGTTCCTCGTTTCAACAAAAAACACTTTTTTCTTTACTTTCGGTTTCTACAAGTTATACTCCGGTGTAGAGGAAGGGAAGTAAGAGTGGCTTTGTTTATGTACGGAGTTTGTGCTCTTGGCACCATCTAGTGGTCAAAAATTGCTTTGTTCAACTATTTTAGATGTCTTGCATTTTATGTAATTATCCTAATTTTTAAAAGCAGCATCATAATAGACACCAAACTAGCTTGCTGTTATCAGTTCTGTAGGTCCTGTTTAATTGTAGGATGAATTGTGCAAGGATAATGCTGGCTTATTCCACACAGACTATTTTCAGATAAATAGTATTTCACAGATGAATAGCTTTGAAGTAATGGTGGTGATGTACCTGCTGGTGACAAGTGCCATATAAGGCGACACTTCTCATGGATAGAAGCAAACCCTCAGGTGGAACAGGTGGAAAGTGATTGTCAGCATTGATTTGATGTAGAACTTTTGTCACTTAAGAATGGCTTTTTTAATCACAAATCAAATGTATATGTTTTTACTGCTATTTTATGGTTATATCTTCTATCCATAAATCTCCTTCATGAATTACTGCCCATCTCTGAAATTTGGATTTCAGATTGCAAATCACGGATGGGATTGAGGAAGGGAATACCAGTTTCATTTTAGCTAATTGTATGATAATGACAAATATAAACATTTACAGCAGTTTCATAAGGGAAAGAGGCCAATGTGGAAAATAAGGCTAATTTCAATCAACACCAGAGAAATCTTTAACCTTTAACTGATATTATATTAGGCTATTGTTTTGTTGTGGGTGAGTCTGTTGCTGATTAAATGTGTTCTTGTTATCAGACGGAGCACATCCCCCCATACGACGTGGTTCCCTCCATGAGGCCTGTGGTGCTGGTGGGCCCCTCTCTCAAGGGTTATGAGGTGAGATACCATACCTCAGTCAGATCGGAGTGTACTCAAAATATTCATTAGCACTTATAAGTTCTAATTTATAAACAGTATAGATTATTTAAAATAATAACCTGCAAAATAATATAAGTAAATGCTGGTTTCACTACATTTTATCACTGATTGAGAGCCGTAGTTCAAACATATTAAACCACACTGAATTAGGGCTAGTGAATGACACCAACACTCAGTATTAATCCCATTCATTCTCTGTTGAAGCACAGGCCCTCAAACAGATGTTTGACTTTGAGACATTTGTATTCTGAAAAGAATTATTGCGATGTCATGGCATTTTCCTATACACTCAATCACCGATTGGTTTACTACAGTAGTGATTCGACCTACAGCTAGTTCATGAAAGCTTTTACATTTGCTTTTCTGAGCACCCAATGTCAGATAGGACTTTCCTGGGAAAAATACTCTGGTGCATGAGAAGTTTTAAATATTATTCATTTGCAGTTTGTATCTACGATCGCCACCATGGCTGCACAACGAAAAGTGCGTCATCTACAGAAACTCAAACTTCAACAGAATATCCAAGGAAAAAGATGTCACAATACTAGACACACTTTTTGTGACAGCAGTCACTGTCTGGCACCGAAGATCTGTGCCATGCTGGATACATAATGCTTTATGATACATTATAACATTTTCTATATGCTAGGGCTATATGCTTATAATGACCATGTAATGTCCTATGACCAACATTTAAAGTGTTCTCAAATGTCCTACTCAAATAGAAGTCTTGCTTTGCTGAAATTTTACTTAAGCAGAAGTAAAGAAATTGATGTAAAAAGTAGCTTGTTCAAATGTACTCAGTGTACTCATAATAAAACATGTGATCTTATCCATGACATGCAAAAAGATGAGACAACAGACTTCAGACTTGGTTCTTATAATCCTAAGACAAACCATCAACACCCTATGCCTTTCACTCTGTCACCCAAAATAGATTGCTGTTGGTGTGTTATTCAAGTGTGTAGTCATCATTATGCATTATTCGAATGTGTAGTCGCCCACATAATATGCAAATTGAAGCCAGTAAAACAAGAAAATACAGAGATCAGGAAATATGGTGTGCTGACAGGTTTTGGCTCTTCTGTGGAGAGCATGAACCATCCCACATTTGCATTAGCATGTCAGTATTGTTTACTTTACAAATGTACTGTATAAACTGAGTATACTAAATATTAGCAACATTTACTCTTTATTAAATCTGTACCAATCACAAAGGAGCTGTAGATAAATAGAAGCACATAACAATGACAACGGAGATACCGATTGTGCAGTCCAATATCAGGAAGATGACCCTAATATTTAGCACCATCAGTGTATATTTCAAGGTGTTATACACAATGTTGAGCATATAGAATATTTTCAATCATGTCATTACTCAATCTGTTACAGAACAAAAAACAAAATGTCCATCTCCATTATTCAATAACATTACTACAATGATACTTGTTGTGCTATTAGCTATCCAGCTAGCTAGCAAGGTTAGCAAACTAGTAAGACAGGAGCCATGCAAACACAAACAAAGAATACTTTACCCAATTAGGTAGCATGCATCATTATGACTGTTACTGCAATATCATATGTCATCTGAACTTTCTTCTAATAGCTGGATTTGGAACACTGTCTGAAAAACATTCACCCTTATTTGACCTTTATTTGACATTTTTGTCCCTTTGCTCCTAATTACAATGTAATTAATATGAATTTAATTTGAATGCTGAAATCACACTTACCCCATCATTCAAGTCTAAGGCTATGTTCAGACAGGCACCTCAAATCAGATTTTTTCAATTATCTGAGGCAAGTCGGCTAAATTTTGCTCCACTTGGAAGCAGGGGCCTATATATATCATCTATATGTTATATGTCAGCAGTTAGGCCGAGAGCAGAGTATCTCAAAATGTATTTGGTGGATCGCCATGAAATTTGGTGACAATACTCATGGAGGGACAATGATATTCATCGAGAGGATGAAATCTGGCAATTTTAGGGACCCTAAGACATTCCCTTGATCTCAACCAGCAGGCCAAATGGAGCATGTTCTTTTTAAATAACAACAACAATAGGGTGAATGAACAAAAAAAGCAATCCTGTCTTTTCAAATCAGATAGAAGCCACTTTGATATGTGGTTTTGAAAGGTGGCCATGTTGACAAATTGAACAGTAATTAAAATAGCTGTGAATGCGAGTTAATATAAAACAGTAAAAGAAGTAAACAAAAAAAATGAATCTAGAAATGAAATAGAAAAATTTTCATAGCAGCTGGACACAAAGCATAAACAATTACATAAAAGCAAGTCTCTCACACAATATCGGTTTTTGCACCTTTTTTATTCACCATGCTAACACCTTATTTTGTCCTACACAGGTGACAGACATGATGCAGAAAGCGCTGTTTGACTTCCTCAAACACAGATTTGATGGCAGGTAAGACAAACGGGACAGCTGATTGTCCCATTGATTGATGAAATTGAGAGGAGACTATAGATTGGTTTCCATCCTTTTGTTTATTTGCAATGTGATATGTCAGACATCACAGGTTGGATGTTGAAAAAACTAGGGAATGATGCATCTCATCACTACGTTTCAGCATTTCCACAACTACATTTAATGGCCAAAGAGGGCACCATACCAATACTTTTTCATTTATTTAATGATTGGCTCAAGGAGTTACTGGATCATTTGTGCAATCAACCAATACGTTGATTGTATTGGTTGTGCAATCATCCAATACGTAGCAGCACATTTTTGAAACTTTTTGATATTGTGCTCTGATTTGTCACTGAAAGCAAGTTGGCTCGGTACTAACTTGGCTGCTTACATCACCACACCTATTCTTCTTCAGTCTTCCAGAAAAGAATTTGGGAACATACTGTACCTCTTGAAATTGTTCTGCGTTAAAGTGTGCATTTATTGCTGTCATGGAACAGCCTTGTGTTTCAAATTTCAATTTCATGATGTTTGCAGTTGTCCGTAGGATGGTGTTGTGCACATAATGCAGCCTTACCCACGTGTTTTTGATGGTTTTGACTTTTTTTGGGTGGACGATTTTAAGACATATTTGACTGTGCTGTGAGTTCCCCATTTTCAAAAAGGACCTTTATGATTGTTTTTGAGGCTGAAAATGAGTGCTGTGTTGTTGGACTGTGTTGTGGGGCTAGGAAGACGTTGCAGCCGAGTGGAGATCAGTTTCTATTAGGATAATTAGGATAATAATAGTAATAATAATGATAATAATAATAATAATGATAATAATTATGTTATTATTGTTGTTTTTCTTCTTCTGAAATCCACCACTAAACTTTTTATAATGAGTAAAATCAAAAAGTCGTATAACTCTTACATTTTAGACTCAGACAATGGACTCGATTGAGGCTGACTAAAGTTATATGGTTTTCATTAAGAGCAGAAATGTTCTCTGTAGATAACTTTAGAATAGGCCTGCATTAACTTTTCTGCACAAGGTTAAACTTTTTTTTCTTTATTTTTTTCTCTTTCCCTTTCTCCATTTTGCAGGATATCTATCACACGCGTCACAGCAGATATATCATTAGCCAAGAGGTCTGTTCTCAACAATCCCAGTAAAAGGGCCATCATTGAAAGGTCCAACACCCGGTCCAGCCTAGGTAAGGAACTCTTCATACTCCACTGTGATCAGTTCATTTTCAGGCCAGTATCTTGCTCAAGTCATGACAGGGAGTGTCTCCAGAATGTGTTTGGAAATATACAGGTGGCTTTAATAAAGTATTGTTATATAGATTCAAACCTAATTAGTTCAGATGTATGACTTTATTTTCTCAGTGATTTCAGTTGTTAGGAATTTGGTAGCCTTCAAAATTCAGGTTGTTCTGTCATGTCTTTACTTCCATACATTTCAGAGTTTGTGCTCATTTCACAATTTTATTAAAAGACTGTGCTTTGTCTTGTCTCATCAGCTGAAGTGCAAAGTGAAATTGAGAGGATCTTTGAGTTGGCCCGCTCCCTCCAGCTGGTGGTCCTGGATGCTGACACCATTAACCACCCAGCCCAGCTTCTCAAGACTTCCCTGGCCCCTATCATCGTCCATGTTAAAGTCTCCTCACCAAAGGTATGCTGGGAGGGTAAGGGACATGTAAGCGAGGACAAAGGCATCTTAAAGCAATAAGATGAACTAACCATTATGCAAAATGAAGATCAATTATAAAAATAGCAATTCCATTAGGAGCTTGACTGAAATGGGTTTTTGAAGGTCAATATTGATTTTTTTTTTTAATTGAAGTGCTCCTAGCTCATATTTTCATGCCAAAAATTCCAAATATTCCAAGCCTCCAGAATTTTATTTTTGTCAACATGGAAAGCCTCTGAAGCAACATTTAGACCATGGGACACTTAAACTGATATATCTATAATCAGGCCAGCTTCAGGAGGAAGTGTTGATCAATAATTAATTAATCAGAGATGGACAACAGTAACTGTTTTGATTTTTAATAAAAGGACAATCTTAGCCATGTGGATTATTCCCTTGACCATTAAGTAATGAGAACATAAACACCAAAATCATCCACATGTCCACAGTAGATAATTGACTTAGGTGTTTCATGCTGACACTTTAGTATGTGTTCTTTTTTCCCTTGTTTTTTTATATTAAGGGATAAAACACACCAGGTCTTTTCACACTGCACTTGCTTAAGCCCAAGGCTTACTTGTAACAAATAGTACATAGTCTCACACCTTGTACATAGTCTCACATTATCAACTTCTTATAGAAATAGACAAGGGCATTTAAAGGACATTAGACTCAATTTACCAGATTTAAAGGACATTACAGTGGGAGCATGTCTAAGTTCATAAGGCAGTTGGTTCCATCTATGAGTTGCATAAAAACTGAAGGCTCCTTCACCATTTTTGTTTTCACATTAGGCGCAATTAGGTGACCCAACCACCAAGCACTTTAAAGTCTATTGAGATAAAAGCATGAATGAGAGTCTCTAAGTCTTGCTTATACATAAGGCCTCTGATTCTAGCGATGTTTCTGAGATGGAAAAAGTCAGATTTTGTTAATGTTTTAATATGGTTTAATATGGAGATTTGAGAACCAGTAGATAATGTCATCACGATACGTTTTAACAGCAATATGATACCTATCACGATACGTTGTTGGTGATACGATACAAGGACAATATTGGCTTATTTAGACCAATACTATACGATATGATTCAATGACAAAAAACCAATACAGTTTTAGCCAAAATTTCAATCTGTGTGAAATAAATACCTGGATATACTGGATAGTGCAGGTCAGGATTCCTTGAAGTTTTTCTTGTAAGGGAATCAGGGATAAATTAATTATGGATATAAAATAAATAAAGACAAAGATTAAATGGCAAATACACAGACCTTTAATTCGACCAGAAAGACCACACATAAACAGTATGCATAACCTTGCACCTTGTCTATTTAAACATAAATTGTTCACCATTTTCTTTTCTAATACAAAAAGTGGTAGTACTTCAATAGCAATATTATTTAACCAAAAAATGCAACTTCAGGTTGAATGTTCTGTGGTTTAACCTGCTGCTTCAGTTCTCATTTTTAATACAAAAAGGTGGTGCAATGATATTATTTAACAAAAAATAAAGTGCAACTTGAACTTCTCTTCAGTTCAGGTCAAAGTTGTCATATTGTCATTTAAGGTGTGTTGATTGATTCATGGCATCAACTCATCCATTGAGTAACATGCAAGAAAACATTCCACCTTAAAAGTTGTTGAGAGACTGAGACGGACGTAAAGTTTACATTCCCTTACCATTACAAGTGCGAAAATACTGTAGATCCACTTAACCAACGATTATGTGGATCTAAGTGCTAAATACAAGTTACAGTTTCTTAGTACCGGTACAATCGATTATTTGCATTGCAAGCCGATTTTAGATTGATACAAGTCATATTAGAGGGTCGCATTGCCATTTATATCTTGATGTAGTTAGATTGTTGGAATTAAAATCAATGCAATGAATGAATCGTTACCCCCCTAGTCATCACCTATAGAGGAGGCATCCTACTTTTCAACTTTAGAGGTCAGGTTTCAGAGGGGTTTAGTTAAATATTTAACTTTAGAAATGCTACATGTTCTCAGTTTTAAAATATTGTGATAATACTATCACTCACATAGCATAAGGTACTGTTTTAGCATGGAATCAATCTATCAGGGACCCATAGATTATTTTGGTGTCCTTGTCACTTAATGGCTATAACAGCTTATTCCTGTATTTCCACATGAATGATGCATTTGAGTCTTAGTTCTCTGCTTCATGGTTAAAAGACATATTCACAAAATGACTTCAGAGATTAAATTGAGTAACCTTCCCTTTTAATTAACATAATTTGTCCCTTTGAATCAGCTAAGATGCAGGCCTTTACATGTTTGAGGAACTTAAGTGCTTCTGGCAATAATAATTATATTGATAAAACCAATGGCAGGACATTTCACTGACAGTCATTTCTCCTCCTACCAAAACTCCAATAAACCTCAACAGGGCTGCCAGGACTGATCAGTTCGTTTAGTGGGGTACATGGACTCGTCAGCTGGTCTTGGATAACTGATGTGTAAACAGGTGTGAAGTTGTTTAAAAAGGGCACACTGATCACATCGCACTTGAACAAAAAGTTAAGCTAAAAAGATAAGCATTTCATGTGATCTCCACTGTTACTGTCCCACACAACTGTTTAGTTGATTGAAACAAACCACACGAACACTTTGATATGTTGAGAATTTCCTCACATTAAAGGTAATGATCTCTATATTAGGTTGGCATTCTCCCTTCACTTTATAGCAACCTAGCAGAGGCACAATGTTTTCTCAAAACTGTCATGAAATATTACTCATTAAAGCCTAATATGCAGGCATTTTTTTGTATCTTGTGGAGTTATTATATGCTATCTGCACCAAGTAATCTGCACCGTAGCACCTCTGCATGGAACAGTTTGTGTATGTCTGATGCACTGTTGTCATTTTCTGTACACTCAAGTTATTTTTTAGACAAATTAACGAAGTGTGTACAAATGTGTTCATTTCAACTCGGAACTCATTAAAAACGAGCTCAGACTTGTGGAAAAAAAAACTCGGGATTACAAGTTGGACATTTTGGTATGATTTCAGAGCTCTGGTTTCTCTGATATCAGCTTAAGTGACATCAGAGCACACAAAAATGTATGAAAACAAATCACTTTTTGTTGTTAACAGAAAAAACCGAATCAGCAGAAGAGCATTTATCTAGCACTTAAGCAAATACTGCTGCATACACTTCTAGTATTCCCCCTGCAGCTAAATGCAGAGTTTCTTCTTCTGGTTGGCATCCACTTCCTGAGTTGACACCGTGAATGCAATGGTGTGCAGGTCAGAAATTTACAAGTCGGCAATTCTGAGTTCCAACCTGAAATGAATGCAGCAAAAGTCCAAAACTGAGGAGCACTACTTTGGCTTACAGGCATAAGTTGGGTAGCAGGGAACACAGTGTACACAATCAAAAAGTCCATGAGAAAAAACATTTTTCTTGTTTTGCCCTGCCCTTATCTTTCCTTTGTTATGTCTATACTATGTAAATGTAATTATACGCTCATCTACACTTGATTCACTGTACATATTGTACAATTGTGGTGTAAAATAAATAAATAAATAAATAAATAAATTACAAGGCACACTACCTTAAGTGCAAAAGGTAAAAAGCCTTTATTAAAGTGGTTGATTGATGGCAACATTAAACACACAGGCCCTCCTCAGGGTGCTCAGCGCATACAGAGACAGGTGTGATTGATGAAAACTGATTTTACCACCCATGGGGTAGTCTGGCTCACAAGATATAGACTGTGGGTATGTGCTTGCCATTGGCCAACTATTTAAGTTGGAATTCTCCTCCCTTTCCACCATCTGCGTGTTACCATTTTCAAAATCCCTTTTGCTACGTGGAACAACAACAACCTCCGAGTTAGCAACCTACATGCTAGCATGCTGAAATATCAGTAAGTCATATCACATAGTCAACATACATGTCTTTTACTGTTTTTGTGCCATTTCTTTGCGGGGATTTAGCCTCCTTACGTGCAAATGTTCCACCAAAACAAGTTCCCCACGACACTATTTTGCAAGGGCACCATTGCATAGCACTGGCCAAGACGACTGTGGTTGGATTAAAGAAATACAGACAAACCAGAGCATTTTTTCCCCAGTGGCAGAATGATAATGGGCTCAGTCAGAACTTTCGGCAGCAGAGATGTTTGGCTATAACAAGTCTATAACAGTCACATGTTCGTAGGTATTGTAAGAGAGAGGGAAGACAGGAAGAGAGGAGACAGAAGAGAAAGGAAAAACATGAGAGTGAGAGAGAGAAGCAACCTTATCTTCAAATTGTAATGAATTACTGCGCTCTTGTCTGTGGCGGAAACACTGCAATCTGCTAGAGCTGCTGGTCAGTCCTCTGTCCTAATGATGCCTGACCTATCGGCTGCCTTTGACACCACCAAATCCTCCTCTCCACACTCGCTGAGCTTGGTTTCTCAGGATGTGCCCTCCGCTGGTTTGAGTCCTACCTCTCAGGGAGATCCTTCAGAGTGTCTTGGAGAGGGGAAGTGTCTAAATCCCACTTTTTACCCACAGGTATACCTCAAGGGTCAGTGCTTGGACCCCTTCTCTTCTCAATATACACCACCTCTCTTGGTGCAGTCATTCACTCACATGGCTTTTCATACCATTCATATGCTGACGATACCCAGCTCCTCCTATCGTTCCCGCCAGACAACCACACAGTCTCGGCACGGATATCGGCATGCAAGATAGGACATCACAGTATAAAATTCCACTGTGGCAGTAACTACCCATGCTTTTTGCAGTAGGTCCCGTCATGCTTATGTACCAAATGGGATGACATTAGCAAATGGGGTGGTCGAATCAGTTTTTTTTTTTTTTTCAATCACACCTGTCTCTGTATGCACTGATGCCACATTCACATCATATGGCATTTAATAAGTACCATCTTCCGACTTGTAAATAGCATTCACATCAACAACCAACTGATAAAATGGAATCTCATATTTTTCTGAAAGCACCCGTGTATCTAGAAACCCTAACCCTAACCCTAACCCATCTATCTAGGAAATATATTTAAGCAATATCACATGAGAGGGAGTACTGTTATTCTGTATTTCAACACTCAGATTATCTTCAGCCAAAGATAATCACAGCCGTGCTGATATTCAGTATAACAGCCACCTCTAGTGTGATATTGTTTTTATACAACAGTTCTACCAACAACGCCACTTCTCAAGTAACAGCAATATCGGACAACAGATTATGATTTATTTAAACATTTATTCCACTCCACTGGCACAAATAGGTTCGTCAGATTGAAGTTTGCACAGCAGTCTCCAGGTTAATTTTCCTCCCCCTCACGCCCTTCTGAGAATGCTGTCGTGGTACGAAGTTTGTTGCAATGTAGATCATGGACATTAATGTAGGTTATTACGTAACACTTGTAAAGTGCATCAACACATATAGTTAAGAGTGCTGTTATACAGTATATAGGCACTCATGGAATGCCTCTTGACCAATCAAATCGCTTAACCGTATCTAACTGTTGTATGAATATATATAAATAACACTGAAGTATCTGGAAAATGGACAACCACTAAACAAGCATATTTTGAACATAACTTATGGTTTAATAGTGTTATCTTTTGATAAAGACTTGAAGAATTGTAACGTTAGCTTACTTTACTTTCCTGTTCACTTACTTTCCAACGTATGTGAGCATTTGCAAGTCGTATGGATGACCTCTGCCTTCCTTCCCATATGAGGTGAACACGGCATGAGAACTGTTAGGATGTCCTTTGTGCCACAATGCTTTGGTGCGTTTTTAATCTTGCCACGCATTAGCCACTTTAATAAAGGCTTTTTGTCTTCTGCATGTAAGGGAGTATGCCTTGGATATTTTCTTTTTGGACTTTTTGACAAAGTGTGTCTTAAAAGTTTAATGGAAAAAGAACATTTAAGGGCTCTTGATCAGTGAAATCTCTTTGCCAGTGCCTGTCATGTTGCCGCATCTGTTTTAACTTGTTTTAGGGCACCAGGTGCCCTAAAACAAGTGCATCTAAAGCTATGATTC
The DNA here is from genome assembly GCA_900302535.1 of Neoniphon sammara. NCBI lineage: Eukaryota > Metazoa > Chordata > Actinopteri > Holocentriformes > Holocentridae > Neoniphon > Neoniphon sammara. The sequence goes on along the minus strand of OMKZ01017639.1, from coordinate 23,063 downwards.
TTATAGTCCCATGTAAGTAGATCATAATTTAAGTTCACTGTTTACTCCAGGTTCTGCAAAGGCTGGTCAAGTCCAGAGGGAAGTCCCAGAGTAAACACCTGAATGTCCAGCTTGTGGCAGCTGACAAACTGGCCCAGTGTCCACCGGTGAGTGGCTGTCCACATACAATGTACTGGCTGATGGCTTGTTGGCTTCCAACAATTCTGCCTTGACATGACTGCAGAGTAGCCAAAGGGAAATACAGAGATTATATAATGTGATACACCATTGTCATATTGTAACATGTTGTGGGAATTCTTAAACAGTACTATGGGTGAATGTATTAACGTGTTTCAATAAATTCACGTGTCTGGAATTATGTTTGAAACTAAAATTTTCTCCATACAGCACAGTGTTTCAGAGTCAGAATCAGATTCACATTCAGTAAATGCAACAGACTTTGTCTTGGTGACATTGAGACATGCTCATACAGAATTTCACAGTACATACTGATACAACAGGAATATTAAGTGTTAAGTGTAGTGGAACACATACCATAGACAGAAAATCAACAGACATATTTCACTCTTTTTTTTTCTATATTCAACATTTTACTTTAGTAGAGACAGTGATGAGAGTCATTTTCCATGTTTCTTCCATATGGACTGTTGATAAGGTGGAATAGAAATGCTCATATCCAAATCTGCACATTCTGTACATGTAAATTGAATGTATTTGGTAAGGTCAATATTTTTTTTTACAATGGATGTCTACACCCTGAGACACTTTCTGTGCATATTTATGACCTCTGTAAACCTGCCAATGTGAACACAATGCACCTTTTGCACATCATGTGTGTAAGCTGTAAATGGGCATGTATGTTTTCTTCATATTTTCATCATCTTTCTCATATGTACATATTAGATATATCTTCTCATAATGTCTCACTGCACTTCATTTCATACAGCATTTTTAACTACCTTTCCATGTTGTACATGTTTAAATTCATGTTTATTTGTCTCAATATATTCAACTGCTGTAAATGCTATAGTTTGCCTTTTTTATGCTTTTCATTATACATTTCCATGTATTATTTCATGATACAGTGGAATTATCATTTGCATGATGTTTAATATGCCACCATTTGCCCTGTTTATATTTATGTAATAATCAGCAACTTTATTGCCATGACTGTTCATCAGAAACAATATTGCCAAAGCAGTTTACAAAATGTCAGCTTTCAAAAACCAAAGGTTTACAAAATTCCAACAATACTGATTAATTATTTGGTATGAAAAAATCATCAGTATCTGTAATAACTTAAAACTAGGGCTGGCCCCAAATTTCCAGATATTCGGTTAATCATTCATTAGGTTGGTATTTGATTGTAAATTCAGTATGGTTACATGATGTCATGTGCAAGCAGTAAGTATTAATGTGGAAATGTAGAAGACATTTTTAAGGCTCTAAGCACATGCAGCATGTGCCACATGAACACATAGGCTAATGTTGCCTCTAGCCTATAGGCTAGCAATTTTTTAAAGTTACAAGTGGGGGCAAACCTAAATAGATTCAAATCAAAATAGATTATATGTCATTTACAATGTCATGTTTCATTGCAAGCTTCTTTGTGGGATCAAGAAGCAGTGGCGCAGCGCCTCTATCTTGTGGGAGATACTGTATGAATCTTTGTTAGGAGTGCACTCCACTATAGCTTGATTTGTTTGTATAAGCCAATCAACTTACTGTGACTGAATATTAATTCATGAAACTTGATTATCCGAAAGTTAAAAATGGTGTTTGGGACAGCCCCACTTAACACTTACAAAATTTAGAACATAGAGTATGTTCTATTTTTGCTATGTTGTATCCTATTATTATTTTGCTGCTGCAATGACCCAATTTCTGCATGGGGATCATTTAACTTTCATCTCATCGTATTAGCTTTATCTTATCTTATTCCTATCCATCCATCCATCTGCTGCTAATAGGAGATGTTTGACATCATCCTGGATGAGAACCAACTGGAGGATGCCTGTGAGCATCTAGCTGAGTACCTTGAGGCCTACTGGAAGGCCACCCACACCTCACTGGCCACACCTCTCAACCCTCTGCTGGGACGCAACCTGGGCCCCACTGCCCTCTCTCCATACCCAACCACCATCTCTGGACTGCAGGTATATTTTAATGTTTTCTCCAGCCCAGTGGGAGATACAGATGATGGTCGTGAGAACAAAGCCTAGGATTACAGTATCATTCTTTTACATTCTCTAATTTGGACAATTTGTAGTGAATTAAATTATAGTGAAATGTTATTATTTCTCATTTTGTTTGGGACGCCCTGAAACCTCTTAAAGGAATACTCCGACTTACCCAGATTGAGGGACTATAACCGGTTATATTTCCTAACATCTTTAGTTCCTACCACCCAACATCTCCTATTTTTTTTTTTTTTTTAAATATTCCAAAACGTGAATTTGTAGTTGCTGTCTCAGTCAGAGTAAGTTGGAAAAAGAGTATTTTACACAAAACAGAGTATTTCTTTAAAGATGCTTAGAACCCCTTCATAGAACGCTATCTGGATCTATTTTTTTCTTGTTTAAAAATGTGTTAGGTAGTTAGATTTCCTCAATCTAAGTAAGGAAATGTGCTAACTTTAGGGCCTTAGTTCTGACAGTTTTGATAGATTACCCTGCGTAAGTTCTTAGAGGTATCGAGGTACGTAGCAACAACATAATTTCTTCTGGGCAAATAGGGTGACTTTATGTCATTTCAGTTAAATCTTAGCACAGGTTCAAGTGTGTGATGTCCTATCTTTTCTCAATTGGTTGAGTTATTGCAGTGTGTCCCCAACTAAACCTATGTTCTTGGTATGTGCTTACAATTAGCAGACCCAAAGAATGAGACAGAGCAACCACACAGGAGACCATTCTACCCCGAATGAACGACGCAACCTGATGACGTCGGACGAGAATTATCACAATGAACGAGCGCACAAAGGACGCAACCGCATGTCATCTGGCTCGCAGCATAGCCGAGAGCAGCAGGACCCCTACCAGGACTACCAGGACCCCTATCAGGATGCCTACAAGCCACATCGTAACCGCAGTTCACCGGGCAGCTACAGCCATGACTCCCGGCACCGGCTCTGAGCCCATTTCCATCATTACCCGGGCCTCAGCCGGCCCAGTCTCCACCCCCAAAACACGCTGCAACAGAGCCAAGACGGTCCCAAATTGTGCCATTTTCTTTTTGTTCACACTAATTTGTTTTGTCTTCCTGTTTTTTCTCTCTAACAAAGTCCAACAAAATCATGTTCAGGTATATTTTGTTTGTCAAGCTGCCAGGGCAACTCTGTCAATCAACAGTCTGATTAGTCAGCTTGAGAATGAGGTGAAGAATGCCAATATTAACTATTATAATCTGAATTTAATGTTCCTGTTTATGTTTCTGGGACCTTTTGGGTTTGTGTGCGCTACCAACACAGTGTTTGGCAGATGCGCAGTGCAGATTGTGTTTGTAGACTTTGTTGGCAAGCTAATTATGGAAGGCGGTAAGATGGTACTGGTGTACAGGCTTCTAAGTGCCTGGGACAAACCACTGGGTTGGAGGGAAGCCCATTGCACAGACACTGCTGAAGGCTGCTGGTATTCCTGACCCCATCCTGAGCCCTGTATAATTCTTATCACCATTTAGCTGTTTGCATGCTGAAGGAGTATCAACTTCCACATTCACTTCATGGAAGTTTTGTACCTGCTGTCCTGGATACTCCGTGATAAGCTGCCATTATGGAGGTCCATTTTTCTAAATAACATCAACAGATTGTGTAAAGGTAGTGGTGGGTGGGGGCGCACAGATGACTATGTTTGGCAGCTGGTTTTGATAACCAGTGCTTCACACTTCCCAGATATTTGCCATTTGAAAGTCACTTTGAAGATGGCCAGCTTTTCTGTAGCGTAGCTTTAGGATTTTATTTGGGTGTAGACCCTCACCGTCATAAGCTGAACAGACTCTGATGATGTTGGGATCAGGTCTTAGCAACACTGTAGGAGATGGCAATACTGCTTCTGTTCAACCAGCTAGCACTTAGAGAGTTAGAGAAGGCAATAGCTGTAAAGGCAGTCTGTCAGATAGGATAGTGAGATACAATAGCAAAACAATACTTGACGTGCCATTTGATGATGTAGACTGGACTGGCATAGAAAAAAATGCTGTGAGAACCTATATAGCAAGGTTGGGATATTCTAAGTAAAACTGTTTTTGCTCTCGCCAACTTGAGTAATATGATTGAGAACAGGATTTTAGTTCGATAGACCTATAAGAGCATCTCCTGCTGAAGCTACTGATTGTTCTGCATTTATAAGCATTCAAATCAAAGTCTCATAGAGACAATACAAGAAACATGTATAGATGTTGAGTACCAAGTCAACAACACTAGGTGGCTCTGTTCTCCTATCAGCCTCGGTCCATCACCATCTAAGTGACTTCCTGTGTTTTTTTAAGACATTAAAACAGGAATGTCTCACTACAGGATCATGCATCATGTTCATTCTCTGTGTAGCTGGCATGTTGTCTCGACTGCAGAGCATGTTCCCTTCAATCGTAAAATAGAACCCTAGTGTAATCAACTTGATGTTTTTAGGAAAATATAGGGCACATGTTTCTCCAAAAAAAAAAAAGATGGCCCAAATTGCAGATGAATGATAACCATGGAGCCCTGAGGTTTGTAATAATACACAGACATGGTTTACAAAAAAACTGTATTGGTTTATGTCATTCAGAAACTAAATTCAAGTTTCAGTGGAATGCATGATACAAAAGAAGAGCCATTACTATGATTATATTTTATCATTAATTGAGAATTATCAGTGTTGAGTTAACTGAGTTGAGTAGACTGATCTGTTACCCCAGCTTTGCCCCCCCTGGCACTTTGTGTAGTTTTCAACAGATGTTGTGGAGGTGATTCTTCTTGGTATTTTAGCATCCATGGGTAGAATGTGGTTTGGCACTGAAACAACTAACTAAAAGGACAAAAAAACAAGGTCTGGTTGAGCTGAACATGGACTAGGGTATATTTACTTAACAAACATGGTGCTTTGACAGGGAAATCTCTACCAAAAGAAACTGACAAAGTTTGTATCCTCTAAATCATGTGTTTCTCTCCTGGACTGTCCTCATTTTATCCTCGGTGTGTGTTGTTTTACCACTGCACAAGCAAATTATCATGAGGGAAATGCACTTAATAAATGACAAGTAGGTAAAAACATAGCCAAACAACTTCCTGTACAATCACTGGACATTGTGGTTTGAAATAAGATGGCAAAGAAGTTTGATATCAGTTCATTATGAGGCATGAAGGTAGGTTCACTGGGCTACTTTCATGTGCTGCAATTTCATTAAACACAATAATTGAAATATTTTCTTCCTTGGCCTGAAACCGAGAAGAGGACGCATCACCAGGGGAAATGCATTAATTTAGGGGAAACAAATTTTGGCACAACAGAAACGTTTAGTGAAAAAAGGGATTTGTTCTCTGATCTGCTCTGTGATTTCAGATATGTACAATAAGGAACAAGTGCACTGTGGAGGAATGAGTTTGTCAGCAGAGTATTCTTTGGCATGTTTAAGTAAGCGCCGAGGTTTCCTGCTCTTACATTTAGATACCTTCCTTCTGATAAAAAATGACGTACTGTAGTGACTGCTGTAGCACCAGATGAAGTTGGTGCCTTACAAACAATGAATGAACCTCGAATAAACAAAATGCTCAGCAAATAAATAGTGGCTCAAAAAATGATTCATCCCCTTAAATATTTGATGAGCTTTAAAACAATTTATTTGGGATTTTTTTTTCCTTTTTCATGAGATCTATGCAGAGTGTATTGTTCTATTAAATTTTAAAGGAAATTCACCTGAAGGTTTAAAGGAATACTCCAGTGTTTTGGGCAAAATACCCTTTTTCTGACCCACCCATACTGAGACAAGATGTTTGATACCATTTTCACCTCTATATGCCCACTGTTGCTAGCTTAGCATAAAGACTTGAAGTCTACAGGAGTCATTAACTTAGCGTCAAAAGTGAAAAAAGTGTTTGATAACATTTTCACCTCATATTTTTGAAGAGTGGTTTTAGTTAGATGGTAGCAACTATAGATAGAGGGAACTATAACCACTGAACACGTGTTCAGCGGTTTTAGTGCCTACCATCTAACTTTTCTTAAATTGAATTTGGTTTTAAAAAAAAATTACAAGGTGTGTATTTCAAATACACAATACATTGCGTAAATAAGACAGCTTTGGAGTTGCAGTAAGGTTATTTTTTCACTTTGACGCTAAGTTAATGACTTTTTTCACTTTTGACGCTAAGTTAATGACTCCTGTAGACTTCAAGTCTTTATGCTAAGCTAGCAACAGTGGGCATATAGAGGTGAAAATGGTATCAAACATCTTGTCTCAGTGTGGGTAAGTCGGAAAAGAGGGTATTTTGCCTAAAATGTTGGAATATTCCTTTAACATCCAAAAAACAAACTTGTAGATTGAAAAAGGACAGCCCTGGGAGTGCCTGGAAACACTGTGTTTTGTGTGTTTTGAAAGCAAGAAAAGCAACCAAGAATGAGCTCTCAAGGAGGGTTTTGGATAAACACAATCACATGTACCATATTTTGAACTTGGAATTGTAAGGTTCTAACTGGGTAGAATGCACTTAAATATAAAGTATCAAAGATTTGACAAGATTTTACATAAGGTTCTTATGCTGTTAAAGAGTAACTAAACCTAAACCCAAATCCCTAATATTCACCACTAGAGGTCAGGCTTCACAGGGACTTGGGTTTAGGGTTTAGTTCCTCTTTAAATATAAGCATGGAATAACATTCAAAGATCTGAATATGTGGATAATTCAGTTTTGATTTTAAAGGAACCTTATGATAACAAACTCAGTATTTTAAAATACATATGGTACACTTTCAGTTAATTGTGATAAACTTCCTGAAAGTGCACCATTCTATAGTTACATGGTGATTCTCTGGGACCTACACTTGAATGCTACATATTCCACTCTTTTCAAACAATTAATGGACTTTTGAGATCTCTTGAGGGGACCTAATTTAAAACGCATAATTAAAAAAGTTTAAAAGGTAAACATGTCTCAACAGCAACAATAACCTAAAGAGTGACCTGACAATAAATATCGAGCTGATTTTTGCCCCTGGGACAATGTAGCGCAAAATAAAATACCTTTAAGTTTTTTCTTTGTATATTCATTTAATCGAATACCTTTACAAAAGAAAGTATAAAGAACTTCCTAAAGTGATCCTTTCGTTTTAATAGATCACTTTGTATAGATTTTTTAAAAAATCATTTCAACTTTGTAGCACAACAAAGTCTGCAAAAAGTCAAGTGAGAGTAGGTGCTTTTGAGCAACTGTTCCTACAATGTGAATCTGGTAAGGGCACAGATTATTGCAACAATCAGTTCTCCCACATTTCCCTCTTTGTTGTACACTGTTTTGTTGATGGACTGAAAAACCAAGACTGCAAAAAACAAACAAAAAAAAACCAAAAAACAAAACAAAACAAAAAACAGTGTTACAAATGCTATTGTTTACGAGCATACATTTCTCATTGGGCCCCATGGCATAAATAGAAATCCCATTGGTTGATTGAACGGGGAGACATTTATCCATTCTAGATGAAACCAAGCGACGTTGAGCTGGGTTGCTTGCGACAATCAGAGGGGATTTTCCAGACCAGCGTCCCCCAGCTCTCCTCCACTGGGTTCACATGTGCTCTTACCCTAGCCGACATTTAGGTGAGCCCTCTCAGCAGTTCAACAAATAGGAAAATAAGCCACACACACCCCCACACCACCTAACACACACAAACATACACCATTTTCTACAAGGAACTACTGAATCTGTGAAATGATTTCTTTTATCTCCAATATTACCACAGGTTGCTAAATTGAAGCCTATCCCTGTCCCAATGAATGCCCCTTCTCAAAGAGAGATGTTGCTCTGTAGGTAGTGTAGAAAGATCAGAACAAAAAATAATGTCACACTCACTGACCTCAAGAAGTGTCTGTCCTGGCTTTCTTTTGCTTTTATCTTCTGAGAATATCTGTGGCCAAACTTTTTTCTCAAATTTCATTACAATCTAATTTCCTTCTCAACAACATTGGTTAAATCTCAAGGTGACCAATAAACACATAACTTAAAGGGAGGATTTTCTCTGGTAAAATGTTAAAAAAAAGGAAAACAAAAGAAGAAAAAGAACAAACATTTATCCCAGTAGAAAAATAATAGATGAATATTTGCTGGTGATTATTTTTATAACAAATACATAAATGTACATAATGTCTTTGAGAGATGCTATTTGCTGTATACTTGTGCTCGCATTGAAATGAAACAACAACTTGTATGGGACACTGTATGGGAACAACAGCAAGGTCCAGTATACAAAGTTTCAGTAATGTGCAATACAAAACGGCATGCTGTTTTAAAATGAGGAACTTCATGTACTGTACTATGCAACCGCAAACCGTGTACATTGCTTCATGCTGTGGCTTCTCAAATCGACCTTTTCCAAGCAGCTTCATCTGGACTTTTAAGGGAATTTGTGTTTATTTATTTTATTTTATTTATTTTTATTTTTTGTGGAAGATGAAACCTAAACGGCTAATGCGGTATTGCATGCATAATATACCATTCTAATTTATAAAAATGAATTAAAGAAAAAATATGTGAAATGGGAGGTGATTGTGTCAAAGGCAAAACTAGAAGTGACTTAAAAGTTTCCTTTTTCAAAATAAAGAGTCATTCTAAAGGTGTCTGCGGCATTTTTGTCACCATAACCAAGTGCTTTTTGTTTCAAACACGTCATGAAAGAAAAAATTGTAGCATGACCTTGGACAGATTTGTGAGCAGAGGTTTTAGCAAATTCTTAAAGGAATACTCCAATGTTTTGGGCAAAATACCCAAAAAAGATGTCTGATACCACAGCCTAGCTCTGTCAAAGTGAAAAAATAAACATTACAGCAACTCTGAAGCTGTCTTATTTGCACAATTTATTATGTGTATTACATGATAATGAAATACACATCTTGGAATATTTTTTTTTAAATGAGAGTTGTTTTAGGAGAAGTTACCATCTACCATCATCCTACCATGTATTTCATTACCATGTAATACACAATACGTTGTAAATAAGACAGCTTCGGAGTTGCTGTAAGGTTTATTTTTTCACTTTGACAGAGCTAGGCTAATGATTCCTGTAGACTTCAAGTCTTTATGCAAAGCTAATGCAAAATGCTACCCATAGGTACTGAAATTTTCCATTTAAACCAAGGATTATTTATGCAGGTTAAGGGCTTCCCATAGACAACCAGTGTAGTATTGATTAATTCCATAATAAATACAGCATGCAGTTAATAATACTGTATCATACTCATCATTTCAGAGGATGGCACCTATTTAATAAAAGCCCTAAATCTCTCAGGCTGAATCCATTTATAAATGTGTTGCTGCCAGCTGTGCAGTCACTTCAATATTATTCTGATAAATACACTCATAAACACCTATTTAATATATACCCGCACAAAATGGAAATTGATCACTTTCACCTTTTGTCAAAATAAAATCACACAAGAAAAGTAAAACAATAAGTTCAAGAGAACGAAAAGATTATAAAGTAGTTTATTGAATCCATCGGAGATCAACTGAAAACAGAAGGCACACATTATACATAGGGGTAAATGTCATACCAGTGCCATTCATCCTCAGCAAAATTGCCCCTGCGAGAGGCGGAAATTGACAATGCAGTACATTAGCAGGCCAAACTTTGCAGCTCATACAATCTCGAGCAAATGCAGCCTTATGCAAAAATATATTCATATATATATAATTTTAGACATTTTCAGCCATTGAAGCCAATAACAAACTATACAAAAAGCAGAAAACTTATCTTGGTACAGCAATTTGTAGGAAAGTCCATGCAAGATAGTGTCAAGTCAAACTTTTAGCTTAATAGTGGCAGTATTACAGAATCAGAGAAAAAATGGTAGCAGTATCTTTGTCATAAAACAGTCATAGGAAAAACTTGCAAGTCCATAGAGCGCCAAAAATATTAACCTGGAAAACAAAAGAAAAAAAAGTACACAAAAACATTTGAATATACATCTTTATAGAAAGACTAAAGCTTCTGGAAAAAATACAGATGTGTATCCCTTTCAAGAAATACATTACAAAAAAATACATCAATTATTTTGAAGTAGCCAGTAGGAGTGCCATGGCTTGGGAAGAATTTTTGGTGTGAAATACAGATCCCAGAGTCCAGACAGCGAGGAAGCTAAGATCAATGGGAAGGGCAAAAGATTTTAATGGCCTTTAAGGAAGCCCTGTCACCAAACAGCATATGCCCTTAACAGGTCTGGCAGGTCTGAAAGCGTATGGTAAAGCATTTTGGTAATTCCAGGTCTTGGTCATTTTTGGAAATTGCACAAAAATAATTTTGATATTTAAAATGTGCAGGACCCCTGTATCAAGTTGCCAATGCAATGATTCATGATGGAATAAACAGGTACCCAAACCATTTGACTGACCTTCACAGTAGAGAAGAACAAAGTCCACTATACAGCAAACATCTTTTCTTAAGTTCAATGCTGTATTTAAAGGAATACTCCGATGTTTTGGGCAAAACACCCTTCTTCTGATTTACCCAGACTGAGACAAGATGTTTGATACCATTTTCACCTCTGTATGTCCACTGGTTTAGTTCTGATGGGTAGCATTTCATGTTAGCTTAGCATAAACACATTAAGTCTACAGGAGTCATTAGCCTAACTCTGTCCAAGTGAAAAAAATAAATGTGTATTACACAATAATGAATACACATCTTGGATTAAAAAAAAAAAATTAGTCGTTTTAGAAGAAGTTAATTGGTAGGAACTATAGATGAACTATATCGTGTTAATAATGTGTTCAGCGGTTATAGTAATGGTTCATCTATAGTTCCTGCCATCTAAAAAAACGGATGGAACTAGGCTATTGACTCCTGTAGACTTCAAGTCTTTATACTAAGCTAACACGAAATGCTACCCATAGGAACCCAACCCGTGGACGTACAGAGGTGAAAATGGTATTGAAGTCAGAGGGTATTTTGCCCAAAATGTTGGAGTATTCCTTTAAGTTTTGAACGTGGCCATAAAAGTCTAAAAGGTGACCACGGTAATGCAATCTCCTGGCAGACACTGCAAAAGAGACATGGTCTTCTCTTTCTCTTGCCTTTTTAAAGACATTACCATTTAGGAATTTTGTTTTTCTTTTCTCATTTTCAAATACGAAGCTCAGCTGTGAGCACCACCAGAAACAGAAAGTGAGACATCACTGGGTGCAAGAATGTTACATAACTCTCAACGCAAAGCGAATGCTCTCATTGCTGTTGTAGAACATATTCTAGAAACAGAGGGTTTGATGATGTCCTAGATCAAGGGTTTCAGCCATGGAGGGCCCCTGAGCCTGCAGACTTACAAACCACTGGAAAACCTGCAGGTGCATTCAAAAGAGCGTCCTGTGCAATCACAGACTTCTGCAATCAAAGCATGAATTCTAATACTTACTCTCTCCAAGAGAAACTGGGTGCACCTGACTGTTCTTTACTGCTGCGAGTTCAGCCAGTTCATGGACTCATTCAACACCAGCAGAGAGTTCAAAGGTAGGGAAACGGAGAGCAGAAATAGATTAAAGATTAGGCATGCCAATTTCATACGTGGCGAATGGAGCTAGCAGGTAAGGGCAAAGACTAAGCCTCGTGACTAGAGGTTAAGGAAACTTGAAGCATGTGTTTTAGGTGTCATTCACGTTAGGAAGGACTAAAGCTTTTTCTCAGGATGAGTCCTTTCCTAGTCTTTGAGTTCTTCACTTGCCTGAGGAGTAGACAGCCAGAATTACACTCTTGATTTGAAAAAGAAAAGCATGTCCAACAGAGGCATGAGTTCATGGGGTCAATCCTCAAGATCTAATTTTGTTTCCATCTTTGGTGCTAAGTTCTCATTGCTGTGGCATTTATGCATTGCACTTCCCAACAATCACTTGTCAGTTGACCACAATTGGACTTTCTGTTGAAGTCTGAGTTTTTGTAGGTGGTGAACTTTGTCTTTTTAGTCATAGTGTCTATCACTGTTATGCCAAATATCCAGTGGTTCTTCTTTCTATTCCAAACAAGCCAGAAACATGGAACTTCTTGTGGGCTTAAGGGTTTTCTCCAAGGAATGACCTACCAGACACCAAGTCTTGCAAATGGAAAAGCTTTTGTGAATTGGTTATAGGTTGAACCACTATTGTGTTGTGTCAGCGGTAATGCATGGCAAAAGGAAAAGTTATTTATATGAAAGTGTTGTGGATTATTACTTTAACTCTGTTACGTAAGGGTATAAGTTTTGGAGATCTCCAGCACTGCTCAGCAATTCTGGGCTCCTCCTGATAAATATTTGTCATGTACAGTCCAAACCCTAGGCTGTTGGGGTTAAAACGGGTAGCTGTCTGGGAATCCCAGTCCCTGGACACATTGCTCCCCTCCTTCAGCCAAGTAAGGCCCTCCCTCATCATAGTTCGGTGTGGGGAGACCATCCTCTTCGCCAGTGGCCAGGAGGGCATCGGGGTCTGCCTTCAGGCTTGGCCTCTGGTTGTCTGGGAAAGCCATTGAGAATAGAGCCTCGGGGTCGCATACAAACTTGTAGACATACCTCTCCCCGGCTACCTGCAAGAAGAACCAATTGGAGTGGAAGAGAGAACATTAAACAAGGGACACTGGATATTTGAGATAGGCTTATTATGTGAGCCAGATGAGGATTCTGCCAACATGGGTTTTTAAATCCAATAATATTTTTGAACTGAAGATGCTAAAAGATATTTTGTACCGATAACCAATACCCATAAATCTGCCATTCATTTATTTATGACCATTTCAAAATTAAAAGTGTAATTAGACCATTTAGACCCATAATAGTAGTAATAGTTAATAATTGAAATGATAATAAATTTGCATATATTTCCTACACCAAAATATTGCTTTAGAACCAATTCAGGTTACAGTCTTTCCATAGATGACTTGTGCAGTAAAGTAATAGTAAAATATGTAATCAATCCAAGTGCATCATATCACAGGTGGATGGCGCAAATTGAATCAGACTTTTAATAACAGTAAACATATCAGTAATCTTATCAGATTATAAACAGGATCCATTTTACAATAAATAAATAAATTAATTAAACAGACAAGATAAAAATCAAAATAATCTCTCCATCAAAACATAGGAGATGAGAATAAGGAAAAAGAGAATTGGAAAATGACCACATGTCTTTACCTTCTGCATGATACCCTTTTCGTAGTAGTATCGTAGTGAGCGACTCAGCTTGTCATAGTTCATGGCTGGTCGGTTCTTCTGTATCCCCCAGCGCCGAGCCACCTGGAAACAATGAAAGAAGTAGAGTCATCACCAACCTAACTAGAAATCTGCATTAAAACATTGAGCAATAGGGTGTCCGGCCACTGGTGGCAGATGATGTTATCACCCATAGAGTACAACAGGTGGTGACATCAACTGCTACCAAAGACCAGGTACCCTATTTTTGACCATTAGAGGTCAGACTTCACAGAGATTTGGGTTTTGGGTTTAGTTACTCTTAAGGTATTGAATCACTTAGTCAAGTCCATCCACTCAGTGAGGGCTTCATCCTTCTTGGGTAGTGAGGATTGAGAACCACACATCTGAGCAGTTCCTATTCAGACTGGGACTATTTAATGCTCCCAAAGATAATTTTGGGGCCTCACCTCTGAAGAGATTTATTGTCATTGGTATGAGGGAAAATCTAGTCATGGTCTTTTCTCCTTTTCATGTCTTTCTTCTCAAGCATTGCTGTTAAATACTGTGCACCTTGAATTTCGGTGAAATCTTACATCAGCATCTTCAGTACATAACAAATGAAACAATGTCTGCTTTCCTAAGCTTGATGTGTGCTTGGTATCCTCGTGATCTCATGAGCATAATTGAAAGCACTAATGACAGTTGGAAAATAACATGGAATCTATGCTTTTGCATGACAGTATCTGTATGAACATACTGTATATGTTCATACTGGTGCACTATAGCAACACACAGGACAGACAGACCCCCAAGACTTAAACACAATATACCCAGACTCTCTTGGATTTAGACAGTCTAATTAGAGTTGAACAAATCATGCCTTTTGGAGCTGTAAAAAGAACTCTCCATCAGCTTCAATAGTTTGAGAAACCTGAGATGGAACCATGGGGGCTAATTTGCTTTGTATTAGGCGGGACATTGTGGTCAATAGTTGATGACGGATTTTTTATTCTGGCATGAAATGTTCCTTTAAGTAAAACTCAGAATCCACATATCATAATGTGAAGTCAAGTCTAGTCAATTTTATTTATATAGCGCCAAATCAAAGCAGAAGTTATGTCAGGGCACTTTTCATATTGAGCAGGTGAAGACCTTACTCTTTATTATATAATTTATAATTTATTTATATAATAATTTAATTTATTTATATAATTCATAAGGTGGACACAGCTTGAGTTACATATTCATCTCCTGTAAGGTTGCATCTTACAGGAAGTCATATAGCCCTATGGTAACACCTGTGCTGGAATCAGTGCAAACTCACTGCATGCCACTCAAGTTGAGGTCTGGATATGTTAGCAAGTGGGCACATAGGTCTAACTCAAGTCATAGCATCCCTTTGGGCTGACTGAC
>OMKZ01017637.1:0-11489 GCA_900302535.1 Neoniphon sammara | reverse complement strand
ATTTGTGTATGTGTGTGTGTGTGTGTGTGTGTGTGTGTGTGTGTGTGTGTGTGTGTGTGTGTGTAGATGCATGCATATGTGTCATGGCAGATGGTTGGTGATGATGATGGTGACTGGAGGAAAAAACCCTGCTGAATATGTGAATGGATCTTCACATTGGCTAAGTTTGCTCATTTTGTAAATAGCTCCTAATGGACACTATTACTATTACCGTGACTGATGGTGACAGACAATCAGCAAGCACTAAATACATCAATTGAAGCTGTTCTTCTAAACACTCCAAATTGACAGAATTGGTATATTATGTAGAGTTAAGCGAGCAACTGTCATATGGTGAGACAAGGTAAATGGATAATTACCCCTCTCTGTTTATCGTATTTGTAATTGCTGTTTCTCAGATGAAAGATTATTTCCTTTAACAGCTAATTGGATATGTATATGAATAGCTGGTGAGGCTTAAGTTATTCATTCACTTGCTCAAACACAGGTGTGGAAATATTTTCAAATGATACAATCTAATGTGTGTACAATTGCAGCATTGTGAGCACAGAGTGAAGTCGCTAATTTTCTCGTGTGTCAATCTCTTTGAAGCAAAACAAATGTGAGTGAACTGCAGTGAACTTTTCTAATAGCTACTACTTAACAAGCAGGCAGTGAAATTTATGCACATATCCATTTATATATCTGTCTAATGAGGCTTGCTATAATAAACATATTAAACTATATAAAACAGTTTATTGTCTGCATGGAAAATCTTATTCTGCAAAGTAACCAGTAACTACAGCCATCAGATAAATATAGTGCAGTAAAAAGTACAAGATTTCCATGTGAAATTCAATAGAGCAATAAAAGTCAATAAAATAAAATTGCAATTCCCATTTAAAGTGCCAGTACGTCAAAAATGTGTTGATCTGAGTAAATGTACTTTAGACCTGTGCCAAACATTATATATCCAGTTTTATATCCATCATGTCAATAATTAATTACCTAAACTCATTTATTTCCAAAATATATAGGATCTAAACTGGAAAAGTATAAAAAAAAAAGGCATTTCAGACTTATAAGGTTTAAAAGCACAATTATGGGTAGGTGTCACTTTTTTTTCCCACATGCTGTGTGTATAAGTTTTGGGATAAATCTCTTCATATACAAACACAGTGACTGTATGAACAGACTGTGCGATCATACAGGTTTCTCCTTTATTCTGCAGCAGCAGCCTCTAGTCACATATGGCATCCTACAGATGGACAATCTGTTTGGGGCTTCAAAGTTGGGAGGCAAAGTTCATTAACATGCCATGAGCTTTGAGCCTGCGATAAAATAATTTCATCATCCTTCTAATTATATTCATCAGTGAAGTTTCTCTCACCGTGGCAATTATGGCAGCTTAAAACAAATTACTGCCGTATACAGATCACGCTCAAATCAGAATCACTTTTTTTTTTTTGCTGTGTAACATAAACGCACACTAATTTGTCTTGGTAGGATTGGTGCATGGTAGTGTAAGACACACCAGCAGCATGCGGCACTGGCAAAACAGGACATTGCTTATGCTTTAAAGGGACAGTACACTAAAAAAAAAAATCTAAATCTTATCAATTCATTTAGTCCCATATTCAGTCTTAAAAAAATGTAGTTTTCTTGAGAATATGTGCCAGTGAGATGAGATAATCCCACTTGTTTCCAATGCTAATCAACTTGTTACCAGAATTTTCTGGAATCAAGTGTCATTTTCTTGACATTAGGGGGCTGATCTGCCTTATTCTGCCTTGTTTCAACATATGTGCATGATTATCTCATCCCACTGGCATTTTTTTTTCCAAGAAAAAGAATTTAATTATGACTGTTGCACCACAAGATGTTTTCTTGCAGTTGAGATAATATGTAAAAATATCCAAATACATATTGAGCATATAGATGTGCTTGTATTGTGTAGATAACGACACAAGACATATTTGAAACAACTATGAAGAGCAACTACCAGCTTCAATAATGAAGAAATTCTCCCTCCAATTAAGTAACTCTCCTTTTGCTTAACACAAGCAGACATGTTTACTTTGTCTTGTTTACTCTCTCGCCGTCTCCCCCTCCTTCTCCACCTGCAGCTCAGATGTGGGCTGGGAAGGCAAAAAAAAATAAAAAATCTCCAAGAGCGTGGGGACATCTTCCACTGAGATTCAGAAAATAGCTGGCTCTCCTGGGCCGCATTAGCCTGAAGGTCATCGAAGGGGAAAATGACCCTGGTTCCTCCCTCTCCTCTCTCCTGCTGGCCCTCTCCTCGTCTCTCTTCCCTGTAATTGAGTATGGTGCGTGGTCAGGGAGCCTGTGCTCATTGGCGGGCTGAACATGGTAGTTAGTTACACACGTTTTCACCGTAATTACCAGGCAGACTCTCCCTGTCTCCAGATCTTTTCAAGGTCGCATCAATTTCACAGCTATCCATGCTCCACCCCCGCACCATCTCTCCGCGCTGGTCTGTGTCATTACAGGCTTTCAGACCCTCTTCCTCATTGTGAACTTCCTCCTCCTCCTTTCTTAAAAGCATATCAAAAACAAAATGGCAATTATTAGTTGATCATCCTATCTCCCCAACAACTGTCACTGTAGCAGCAGGAGTGCGGCGATAACCTCCGAGCCTGCGAGTGACTCATCTCTGGCCGTAAATGTTGCCACGGATTCGCTGTCATGCAGATTTACTGCTTTTCTCGCCGCTATTAAACGCTGCTCGGTTGCCTCCAAGGCAAGAGGTCAGTGGTTTTTTGGCAAAGGCGCCTAAACATTTGACTGGCCTCACGCTTGAATACAAACGCCAACAGAAGCCAGACTCACTGACATAAGCAGTTCTGCAAGACCTTGGCCAATAGATTCTGTTCACGTTTTCTTCCCTCTCTCTCTCCCACCGCGTGTCTCGGATCAGCCGCATTGCTTATACAACCGGATGTCTATTTCCTCCATCTCCCTCCCTCTCTCCCTCTCTCTCTCTCACCCCTCCACTGGCTCCTCTCATTTGCTTGACACCCTTGTCAGACCATGCCCAGCAAGGAGTCAGAGTCAGTACTTACTGGGTTCACAGCCGCTGTCAAGTCCTCCAGCAGGCCCGTCAGCTATGCCAGGGACAGGCTATATACTTCAGTAGGCTTTAAAAGCATGAGCACCACTCAAATCAAGGCACGGCGCAGCAGAACATCTGTCTCGGCATTTTATTCCATTTGGTGCAGCGTGTATTGGCAAACCGCCGGTGGAGCCACCTGTTTACCATCGTCACACCATAACCCAATCCCCTCGACCACAGTCTCAATTTTGGAATCTCGCGGAAGATCTCCGCCGAGTGTTGCTGAAATGATCGCTCTGCTAAGTGGTTGTGATTTGTTTATGTTGCCTATTAAACTAATAAGTCCTCATATCGTTGTCATGGCTTGACGTCGGAGAGCGGAGGAGGATGATATTAGCTCTGATTACATGGCACAATGATGCCATAGATTAGCAGATTGCTGCTTCACAGACCCTTGTCCTATGAGGAAGAAGAGGGGGGTGGCGGGGTGGGGGGGCCTTATTGTGCTGCTGTTTGATTGAGTTGCAATGTGTCAGGACTATCGGCCCACGCCATCTGCACGTGTCCCGCATCCTCAGCGCTGAATTGATTGAGATTTATTGTAAAGGATGATTGAGGCAGCGGAGGCATAGTCGATAGAGGAAGAGTGAAGCCGTGGGCGCACACCAGCTTCCTGTTCTCTGACAGAAAAGGTTCCGCCGAGCCAAACGCCTCACAGTAACGAATCGTTACCGTGGGGCCTGCTGGCGTCAGTGTTCCCAAATAGAGGCAGGTGAATGTATGACCGAGGACACGCATGGTTTAGCAGGGATGCGCGTGTCCCTCTGGGCTGACCGTACCCTGGGATTGGCAGCACTCGGCCTAATGCATCTCAAAGCTGTCCTTGAGTGGATACAGTATCCACCATGCCAATACCAGCATGATTAATTGCTCGGGCAGTCTCATCTCTTTTAGTCCAGAAAAGGCTCTGGGCCCCTAAGGAACAAACAAACCTACTTAACCATTTAGTGCTGTCTCTGCCTCTGGTTACTACTCAATCCACCCACCTTGGATACAGTCTGACAGCTTCGGACACAGGGGAAGCATGGATCTTACAGGCCTGCACTCTTAATCATTCTGCATCTTTGGGCAGATGTATGAAGGTTACACTGTACTTGGTAAGTTAAAGCCTCTAACTGCGTTTTGCTCTGCCAGATACGGTTTAATAATGATATAATCTTTGCTAGCTTATCCTTGTTTTGTTGAAGTTCACCCTGCCTGTTAGTGTGTGTGTGCATATGCACGGTATACGCACGAGCATCTGAGCGTGCATCTCCTTCGAGAGCAATTACTCTCAATGCGCGCTCACGTACTTAAAACTTGACTTTTTCAGAGGTTGTGGTGTTTTGCCCAGGCAGACATGACTGTGCAGAAATGGCAGTGCGGTGGGTAAATCTGTCCTGATTCGGAGCCAATCCCTCTGAGGCACGCCTCAGAGTACAAACTGAAAACTGAGTTCTGTCCACACTGATAAGGAGGTCAGCGTGGCCGTGTGCCACGGACCAAGATTGCCGGACTTCTCACGGTCAGCAACCTTTCCCTTTAATGCAGCCACCTGAGCTGACCCAGATTTCTGAACGTCTCCAATTGGCCCTTAAGGAGTCCGTAGCAGATGGCCGTCATACACCAAAGGGTGTAGATAACAGCCATTTATCAAAGCATTAGAGGGCCGGCACAGAATAAGGCCACTGGACATGCATCACCCTATCCGTAAATTCTCACCGCTGTTTCCAAAGTGTTGCTCATAAATAATTCAGCTTCCTTTATGGCCACCAGCGCCTGTGACTATATGGCATATTTTCATGAAAAACACTCAGTTACCCATCTCTGTCTTGGATTCATTCAGTGTACAAACACAAATGTTCCTCCCTCTCTCTCTCTCTCTGGGTAGTGGAGCAGCCATACTGGTCTTTTGAATCAGAAGTTGACCCTTTTTTCATCACCCATTAAATAAGGCTGATGTGTTCCCTTACCAGATACCAGAACCTATTAAATGGAGTTGCGCTGAGGGTCAATGGAAGTTAAAGTCTGAAGAATGCTAAACATCACACCACAGTAATTTGTCAGAGGCTACAGTATACTTTAGATTTCTATAGCTGGTGACCACAGTTCATATTGATTTTTGTGGGTAAAAAAGCACATAGGCAATCAAATTGAAAGGGGAAAAAAAAACACATGGTTTTCTAATGTCGAAGTTCAAGTCATTATGAGAAAAGCAAGGACAACTAAACATCTGACATGACACAAGTGGAGAGAGGCTGATTGGTACCTTACTAAGGTCTCACAGTCTACCAACATCGCTGATTATAATTTACACCGTCTCTCACTGTTCATCTGTTTTGAGCCGTGGGTGACACAGTTGGGCCTCGCTGACCTCTAGCCCCCCCCCATTTGAAGTAATCAACAACTTGGCGTGAACTCTTCTGATTACTAGTGACTTCATAAGCCACCCAGGAAACCTGCCCGCGACGACAGTTCAGCCCGCTATGATAGAGGGCAATTTCTAGAGTTTTGATTGGATATTTGTCATGTGGTAATTCCTAAATAGGAGGCATTAGTGATCTAGGTCAGAACCCAGTGGTAGGACTAGGGCTGTCATTGACCATAGTTCGGTTAGACATATTTCTTAATTAGCCTCACTGTCTGCTCCCCTCAAAGTAATTAACTTGATCAGAAAAGACCTTGCCTGAAGTCGGAGTAGACTTGGAAAAAAATGTCATGGCAATGACTAACTACATTAAAAATTCTGAAATCATATGTTTATCCCAAGCTGTCCGCAATTAGTATGCATAGAGAGCGGTCTAATTTTAAATCCTCATAGATTACTCTCGGGGAAGTGATCTGGGAATGTGCTATCATAATTTATTTGGCTCAAGGTGTTGCTATTTTTTTTTAAACTTACCGAACATTGTTGAACAGGTTTGTACTATAACAACAAACAAATTAAAATTGAACATGACACTTTGGCTTCTGCTTGTTTTTATTTGTTTTTTCTCGGCGCACATGGCACATGGATCTGTGTGTGTGTGTGTGTGTGTGTGTGTGTGTGTGTGTGTGTGTCTCTGCATGAGTGTGAATGAGTGAGTGAGAGAGTGAGAGGGCAGAATCCATGGAGACTGGGAGATAAAGCATCACATGATGGACACTGTAATTGCATCTGAGACAACGAAGCACATTAAAAAATCCCCTCCCTTTCTCGCATGTTTTATTGCCTCATCCTCTCCCCTTGATGGAATTATTACCCTATTTGTCCTAAGAAAGAGGATGCTGGCAGAAACCATTCAGACAACAGCCCATCCCAGAGGGCAGATTGTCCCTAGTGATATGGATGTGCTCTGACACTGTGATAGAGACTCATAGTCATATCAGTAGGGAGAGGATTTAAGCCAGCGATGGTCCTTGTTTCCACGGCGTCCATCATCTCTCCGTCTGTGGTCCTGCGAGCACAATGTCGGGAGGAAAGATACTGGAACAGCTGCATATTATTATCATTTATCTACCATAAACATTTCATTGTCCAGCTGTTGTCCCTCCCACTCACTTTGTATTTTTCAGAAAACAAAAGCCAAAATCTCTCTTTCCAACTCTGACTTATGAAGCAGATTTTCAAGATTTTTCCTCCTTCCATCTCTCCTAATCTTTCGTATAGATCTGTAAGGGCTTAAAGTCCGACTTTTTTTTTTTTTTCCAATTGGCTAATGATCTATTTTGAGCAGTTGGAAAATATCTGTCTCAGTTAGTTCTGGTGTTGAAAAGTTTGAGAGATGGCGCTGAAGAGAGTGCAAAATCAATAAACCTATCAGAGAATGGTGACATGATATATGCCGGCCAGGCAGCCGCTCCACGAGAGCAGGAACACTTGGCACCACTGTGAAAAGATGAATATACGCTACTTAAAATATCATAAACTGTGCACACTAAAAACAAAACTTTATCGGTAGTTGACTTCACCCGTCGTTTATCATGGAAAGTAAGATTCAGCATTGTTTAGACCTTAAAATATATGGAGCAGAAGCCGGGGCTCAGTGGCTTATTGGTTAGAGAAGTTGTTCCATAACCATGTCCAGTGTCACACGTTCAACAATGCATCTTGTCAAATCCTTTAAAGGAACAGTCCGCCCAAAAATAGATTAAAAAAAATGTCATTATCTAAATGCCAGATGAAACACAGGTGAAATGTCTTTGGCCTTGTCCCTGTGCTTGTGCCCTTGTGCCCCTCAGGTATGCAAGACCGCAGGGTGTCCCATTTCTCTAATGCGCCCTTCATGTGCCCCTCCCACAAGTCCGCGTCAGGCTGCACTTTACTGAGGGCTACTACCCATAAATCCTGTGTTACCATGACATTTTACGTGATTCTCCATGGTGGAGCTATCCCAAGTAGGAGAGTCTGGTGTTTATGATCCTCCTTCTCTGGATCCAATTGATTATAGGTAAAGACTGTTTTTCTTTATCCCCTAAGAACTAAGAATACGTATATAAAATATACACTGTGTAGAGTACATACCATGTATTATCACCATGGCGTGGCAGGTTCAATTCCAACCACTGCCCTTTGCATCAAGTCATCCCCTCTCTCTCCCTTGTCTTTCCTGTCTGTCTATACTAACATAACATAAATTCTTTATATCAGTTACCCATTTCTGTATAACATAAATGTTAATCATCAATCCAAACATAAAAATAACAAACATTAAGCCATTGTCGAATATCATAAATAAATACAGCAATAAATGCGCAAATAAAGGCGTCAATAAATAAGCAATCCATCAGATTGCAGTTGCCTAATTTACACTATTGCCCAATAACGATAAGTAGCTTCAATAACCTGACATAACCTTATTTACATTATTTACACTGGAATTTTTTCATTTTAATAACCGCTCCTTCCTTTCTGCATTCAAAACCCTGATGCATTGTGGGATACACTTAGCCCTTTATAGAGCTCCAAAGTGGTAGTGGGATAAGGATTTATTAAGTGTGGATTAAGTGCACCTGAGCTTGGGCATTTTCAGAAATGGGACAGTCTTCCACACTTACTCAAGACCGCAAGCGTGGGTATTGGGACAAAGCCAGTGTCAATACAGGTCTTCTCCAATTAAGATGCAGTCGTCTGGCTTTGGAAGACATGCTGCACTGTATGGAGTAATTCTGATGACATTCTTGGCCATTTTTGAGACTCTAAAAAGCGGTCAGTTTTTTTGTAGAAGGGGAGAGTAGATGACAATTTTTTTTATGGGTGAACTGTTCCTTTAAGCAAGGCACTAAACCTCTAACTACTAAAACTTTGTAAGTCTCCCTGGCTAAGTGTCAGCCATAGGTCTACTCATCTCATAAACAAATCTCTCAGGTCCATTTTAGCACGGCTGTGTTGGATGAATTTACTATCCTCCATTACCTGAATTCGTACCAAATGTTATAGCCTTAATCCTTGCTGAATAAACTTGCATTATACTTGCAATTACTGCACTAATCTGAAAACATGTTCTGTATGGCAAGTTGGTGTTTTCATTCTTTTCCAATCCAGGATTTAGGGGTGTTGTGGGAGCCATAGCATTGTCTGAGCATGCATGGTTAAATGAAGAAATAGATTTTGTTAATGAAAAATGCAACAGATGGTGGCTGTAAACCCAGTCCCTGCAGAGCATGAACATTTCCTGCAGAATGAAGGAGAGCGGATTAAGGTCATTTTTGCTGGCTTTTTCAATTTATAAATTCATGCTCAGAGGGAACCGAAAAAAAAAGGGACTGGCATCCTGCCTCGACACTCTCTGGGAAATCCAAATGTCAATGAGCACATATTGGAAATGTGCAAATATTAGAACAAAAAACACTGTTTAGGAACAGAACGTTAAAGCAGCCATCATAACAAACTATCAGACATAGAAGCTGATGAGGCCACCCAATGAGCCTGTTGCCCAAAAAAAAAAAAAAAGACTGTTGTTTATCAGCATGAAAACAAGACTTGAGTTGATCAGAGGTACGCATTGTTTTAAAAGATGAAAAACAGACTAAGTGGCATTCATTCGGCTAACATTCTTAATCCATCTCATATAATGTGCTCATTGCCAATTTATGATTCAAGCCCAATTTCTCTAACCACACTCATGGAAAAAAAAACCCATTCAAATCCCATTCCTATTCTCTGTCTTTTCTACTGTGTCCTTGTGCTGCCTGCGAACTCAGGCCAATGTCGTTTCAATGTCATAATTTGAATAGAAAAATCCTCGTGAAGACAATGGCCAATTTCAGTGTACAAATTGCATTTCATTTTTTCTCCCACAGCTAACTGAATAGAAAACTAAGTTGAGTCAGTCTCTCTCTCTCTCTCTCTCTCTCTCTCTCCCCCCCCCGAGCCCCCTCTGTCTCTGATCTCTATAGTCAGTCTGTCTCTTAAAACTCCCTTCCTTCCCCATCAAAAAACAATGATGCTTAGCTTGTGTACACCATATGGGAAGTGATCAAACAGCCAACCCCACATTAGCATGACAACACATGGGTAGCAATAAACTGGAGCGCAAAAATGTGGCGAAATGAAAAAGGAGGAGCCACGCCATGGCAGGCTACCATTAGGAGAATAGCGATGGAAGAGACCCACGTTCCACTCGTAGCACCCACATGGCAACTCCCCAGCGAGTACACAAGCCAGTGGCCGTGACAGATGCCTGGGACGCGGAGCATTAAGTGTCACATATCTGCATATGTTTTTCGGCGGCGCTCTTAGCACCACACACACTAGGAGCATATGTCTGATGAAGGTCAGTGATTTGAAAACAAGGCGCCTCTGCTGTTTCTGCTGCTGCTGGAGCTACTGGAGCTTTTCACTTTCTCCTTAATCCTGCAATAAAAGAATACAGCTAACGACCAGCAGATGGATGTGACAGGATGAGGTTGATATACAGAAAGAGTAAAGTGGAGGGGAAAGTAAGTGGAGTGTAGCTACATTTCCAAAGCAGCCAGGTGTGGAAACTCTGCAGGAAACAGAGGGGTGTTCACATGCCGGTCTCTTCTCTGCCATGTGAACGCTTATTTATCATTTGCCAAAGTGGGCTGACTAGCAATCATTTAACCCATTCCATCTGGGCTTTAACCCCAATCTCCTTGTTGGTCCAAAAATCCTCCACCAGCCTTGACACCGTCATTATCATCCATCATCATCACCATCTCTCATAGTTTCTTGCACAATCTGGTGTTAAACACATAAACATTCTGCCAGCGGAAAGTTATGGCCCAGACGTGATTTCGATCACAGGCAAGATAAATTACGCTTGGATTGTGACTGTAATTGGCAAAGCCAGAGGTCTAAGACGTCACACTGCCTGCTGGGATTACCAGAACAAGATGTGACAAGTGGGAGGAGCTGAGGAGTTGAAGGCTAACGTCGTAACGCTGTGTCGAGATTTGAAGGAAGACATGGAGAGAGAGAGAGAGAGATAGAGAGAGATAGAGTTGGGGGAAGGGAGATAGGAAACGATGCTGCCCCATTGGAATTCAGGACGTGCATACAGAACACATCAGAGGAGAAAAAAAAAAAGTGGAACAATGAGTCGCTGCATCCTTTTATTAGAGCCAAGAATGTCTAGAAATTTAAGACCGCCATATTTTTAGAACCCCATCAACCTGGCCTTTATATAGCTCGATAAAATAGGCCTCCTTGTTTCGTTGGAGATTGAGCTCGACTTATCCCACCGTCTGAGGACCGGCTTCTTTTGTGCACACTGGCTCTCTGGGGGAGGACATTCAGGCAGAGAAAATGTATGGGCCACATCACTGGATCTTATTTAGATTGATAGAAGCTGCTCAACCTGCCAGCGCGCCTCAACATGCGCGTGTTTGCAAACAGAATGATCAAGATTATCCTGGGAGCCCGCAGAGGAACGATATGAGTGCGTGGAAGAAAGACCCATTTGCTTGTACTTGTTTGTTTGTATTACTTTATGGGCACCTCGAGGAGAAACAAGCGAGGGAGTGTATTTGAGCACTGTTTCTTCTAGGTGAAAGGCATAAAAAATCTATGTTATAGAGAGAGAGAGAGAGAGAGAGAGTCTGAGAGAGTTAGAGAACGAGAGGAGAAAACAGAAACAAAATAAAGAGAGAGTGTCTAAGGGCCTTCACGAGCCCCCCATTGCCTTTCTCCCTAGGGTGTTCGTTAATCACCCATTTAGATCTGTCAGCCTGTGGGTGGGCCTATTACCCTTCAACGCTGGCACTTTTGTTGCCCGAGACAGTGCCGCCATTCAGATACTCTGCAGACGCCTCACCCCTCAGTGTGTCTCGCACAAGCCCCACCTTATTAGAGGAACATAAGAGATAATGAATAAATAAACAAAGTGAAGTGGGTTCTGGGACGTGAGGAGCATAGCGACAGGCTCGGGGCTCTCAATTAAGACAAGGTGCCGGG
>OMKZ01017636.1:34468-51079 GCA_900302535.1 Neoniphon sammara | reverse complement strand
AGACTTAAGTGCAACAGTCTAACTGACTCCAGCACCAGGAAGTAGAGTATGTATGCAAAAGCAACTGAGGCTGGAGATTACAGGGGCACAGACACATACAAAAGAGGGATGGGGAAACAGACAAGGAAGGCAAAGAGCAGAGTGATGGAGAAGATAAATGCTGAGTCAAAGAACAAACAGAGATGCAGACAGGATGAACTGAGAATAAAAGTTATGGAATATGCATGGGTCTGAATTGTGACAACAGTATTTTTTATACATAGGCTTCATCTAGGTAGCCCCGCCAGGAAAATTAGTTTCTGCCAACTCAGATTTTTTGTGTTTTCTACTTTTAATTTTAGTTTGTTAAACTTATGGTTGCTCCTACGCTGCTTCTGATTGACCAGAACGTGGCAGAAAATCACCAGCCAGCACAGTAAACAAGTAAGAGTGTGAGCAACACCAGAAAGTAGCAAATGGACCATTATAACTAAAATGTTACATTACATTATGTATTACACTTGTGGTCGGTGTGTTGTTTCTCCTGACCCTGCAGGTAGCTTGACACAACTCTGGTGTTGCAGTTACTGGGGCAGAGCTAGTGTACAGCATATTATTGAAAAAAATCTAACTTAAAATCTTGACTTAAAATTTGCAGTATTTTTTCTTTGGCCCGCTGGAAAGCGGAGTCCTATAATGTCACTGTGCCAGTCAGTCTGTCTGTCAGCAGTTAAGTCCACACCAGCATCTCTCAAATCTATTTGGTGGATCAACATGAAATTCTGTGACAAATTTAAAGATGAAACCTGGCCATTTTGGTAACCCCATGACCTTCTCTCTAGTGCCACCAGCAGGCCCAGTGGGGCATCTGCGTTTGAAAATACATACTTGCTATCATACTTTCATAAATGACAAAACAAAAGAGTTCTTGGTAGTGAACTCAGACTTTTGGACTCTACTGTGTATACATTCATTTTCATAAAATGTTGAACAAGGCAGTGGGTGTACTGATTTAATGACAGTGGGGGAAGAAAAAAAATAAAAATAATGTTAATGACTCCAAGGTTGCCACTGGCTATTACACATCAGCATGTTGCTAGTATGTGCATTTGTAATATAGTGACCTAATTTGGAAATAAAAGCTCTGAACGTGTGCTTTTAATGTTTTGACTACAAAATAATGGTATTCCTGGCGTGGAGTTTACAACAGTCCCAACAACCCTAATGTAACAGCTTTATGAAAGATTGCAGACCACAAACATAACAGGAACAGAACAGGGTGCTGGTACATGGTTGTTTAGCTATGTTGTACAACATAAATAATGCTGAAAATAAAATCCACAACCTCAACACTGCTTGCCCTTTATTCCCACACAGAGTGGATGATTGACTTTGCGATATGGAGATCAAAATGTCTGGCCCGCCAAAATGGTGGGTGAAGTGGCTAGTCAATAACAGACCATTTGTCCAAATGACTTCTTGCTCCTTTGACAAAGACACACCCACAAGCTGAGTATAGCTAGCACTGTGCCACCCCAATCTCTGTTTACTTAAAAGGAAGAAAAAAAACATTTTTGCCACCTCTGGAGGAAGGAGCCAAAGCTACATTCAGATCCAAATCCTACCAATGTACATTAATACATATAAGTCTCTCTGTGGCTCCACTCAAGTTAATATTCAAATGTGTCCATAAATAGTTCAAATAGGGCCTCTATCTAGACATCAATGCCAAACCTGGTCCTGTTATTAACTACTAAAATCTTGCAAGTGTTAAACAAATACACAGGAGGACAAAAATCTTCAATGTTGATGTTTGATCTGAATAGCTGAACTACAAAATCTCAACTACGGTTATGAGCTGCTCCTCTCAAATCTAGCCCCACTTTGAGATTTAAGATGGTAAAATGGATGTAAGTTTAAATGGGAAAAAACTAAAACTTGTCTGGCGCAGGGTTAACAAAGCCCCATGCATCAGTACACTGAACTCTTGAATATCCTTGGATACTGGCTTCACTAGTCTGGTAAGGGCAGTACACAACAGCCTCCTATTTGAGCAGAGCTGTTGAGCGAGACTGGAAAATTGGCAAGATAGTATACTGGCTGCTTAAGCGCTGACTTGCATCTGTGTCACGCTTTCATAAGCATGCACATACATTCCCACCGCATCGATAGTCACTTTGCACATTGAAGCGATTATAAAATAGGCCGGATACGTATTACAAGTTGAGCTGAATAAAGCCAGAAAAAATTCTTGTCATTTTTCATCAGTGGATATCCAACTACTATGAGTGAAGCCTGTTGCTATTTTGGTTACTATTAGGTTTGACAACAGGGAGACTGACAGGGAAGTAAGGTCACTGGGTTCATCCTAACAGGCAGCATCCCGATAGGAAAATCCTGGTCGTATGGCTGCCATGTTCACCTGGAGTCAGCATACAGAGACAATAGGCTTGTTGTTGCTGCAAGGTAGCTGCTGGCAGTAGCGCCACTGGAGCTGCTACAGGCTCCAGCAGTCAACTTTTTGCAAGTCTCTTACACTCTCTCTCTCTCACACACACACACACACACACACACACACACACACACACTATTCATGAAAGTCAGCTAAGGTTAGAGGTCATTACATTGATAGCTCCTCTGTCCTTCACATAAATGTACAGCTCCTCCTCTCTCCAAGTACTGCTCTCCTTGTGTACAGATACCACAGTGCAAACAGCTCCTGCTGCCAGACTCGGCTACTCAAATGGTCCCTGCTGATTAATCAATAGATTATGCAGGGTGTTGTTTCAGTCTGAGAAAACCACTGCCTTTTACCAACATGAACGTGCATGGGGCTGAAAAACTGGTTGGTGCATAACCGCTGTGGCAGCTAGCTACTACCCTTGGCATAGAATGAAATACTTTTCTCAATTCTCTCACAATTACAAACTCGTTGGTCGGCTGAAGATGATTCTGTACTTGCACTTCCGAATTGTGCTGTATTGTGGCAACTAGGTTAGTGACGTGGGTTTCCATAGGTTGAAACCTTAGTCAAATCACTAAGCCTGTGGTACCTATCAACTGCTTTTGGACTAGGCCCTGTTGAAATATTCAGCAGCAGTCTTGGATCCGTTTCCTTCTGCCTGCAGGTAAGCCCAAACCAGTCTGATCAGGTTTCTCAGAACTGGGTTACAGAATTGAGGTCAATCATTGAAATGACTCATTAGTGAATCTGTCATCACATCATGAACAATCAACCATTTACCATCGCCAGTAGGCAAACTCAGCCAATTTCAAACCAAGGCATATCACTTGCTGCAGTCAATATGTATTCATTCTGTGTTGAATGAACAGAAAGTCATCTTTCCATCACCACCTATATCATCTCACAAAATGCAAGGCTTTGGCCAGCTCTGGAGTTTGAATGGAGTTAGAATATCTGATAAAAAGACAATGGAAGCAGTGTTGAAGTATGTAATGAATAGTGCATGAGCAGGGTTGGCAGTGGAGTGGGGAGCTAACCTTTTAATCCATCTGAGAACAGGCGTCCTGACAAAACTGCATCTCTGCCAAGTCAACAGGTCACAGGTCACAACGTCAAAGCTCTGGTCACTTCCTGTAGAGAAAAGCACCAGAAGGAGGAACTTTGATTAGGGTGATGCAAGGGCGTGTGAGGATGAATCTGCCCACTGATGGGACATTCTGGCACATCTGAGGGATGTGGTTTTGATAACCTGAATAACATACACAGTACATAGGTGTGTCTTGTCAGCCATTATCTCATAATATTTTGTTTACAGCAACCAAGTGAGGGGTACTCTTAATAATAGTGTGTTAGTTGGACACATGGTGGGTAGAGAAACTTAATAAATACAAACATTACAACAATCTCACTGGCACAACTGCAGCTCATGATCTGACATAACCTACTGCATTATACACACCAAGTGTCACTCCTGCAGCGCTTACAGCCCTACTCAGAAAAGCCAGGCCTACGTTGGTTTGGGTCCAGTTCAACCTCAGGCCAAGATAAAGCAATTCAAACAGAGGACAAACAGAAGGAGAGCGAATATGGAAGAAAGAAACGAACAAAGAAATGAGATGGAAGAGGGGAGACCTCTTTTCTTTTGAATATTCATGAGCTGGTGCAATCATAATGTTCATCAAATTTTAAGAAGACTCCTCTTCAAACATTAACAAGCCATGAAGTGGTGTGCTATGCCTGCATTTGCTGGCAAAGTTTACTATCGGGCCAGGGAGAGATTGATGCAACAATTCTGTTGTGGTGCACTGATGTAAATATATGTTGCTCACCCGAGACACAAACAACCAAAACTCTTTCTTGGGTGTATACATACAAACCACAGCATGAGGTAACTCTGCCTCTCATCTCCAATACTGGATGAAGTCATACTTCTTAACTTGCCTTTCTATTGGCCTCAGTCCAGAAATCACTTCCCAAACTGTCCAGTCCCTTTAGGCGGGTGAACACTGAATTCATGAGCACCTGGTTAACATACCAAAGACCACCGCTAACATTCCATCTGGTGAGTAAAGCACTCAAAGCTCTGCCTGCTCTTCTTTGGCTGGTGGAGCTTTAATGGAGGAGTTTATCCACCTGCTGTGTCTCCAGATGTTACTGGTTGCACATTGGGCCACTTGAAGTGATTAGCACAAATGAGACATCAACAGTGATTAATAGTAACCACCCGTCCAACTCCCCACCCCACCCCCCGGTTGTTGTTGAGGGTCTCGCCTGAACAACAATTACATTCAAATGAGCAATAAGAGGAAAGTTGTTTGCCAGTAAAAGTAGGGTTGAGTTGGTGTGGGGTGGTTTGGATGGCAACAAGGCTGTAAAATGACTCTGCTGTCTAAGGGGCCCTTTGGAATCTCACACTCATTAAAAGAACTGCACAGCATCCCTCCTCAACATCTCAATGTCTCTTAAAAAATGTTACAGTGTTCATTAGAAAGTTACAAGCATAAAGGAGTTGCTGTTAACCAAATTCATTCACTTAAAAAACTTGAATGTAGATCAATATGCAAAACGCCACTCTTGGAAAACAAACCAAAGATCAATAACCTTTAGAAATATTCATCTTCAAGCCCCAAAGCACAATTGTTAATGTTACCATGGCAACAGAGACTATCTCAGATAGGGTCTTTCTAAGCTAAGTCGAGGACACTTTGTGTCAAATGCAATGATAACAGGATGTGCTGTAAGCTGGGTGGTGTAAAAATAAAGGCAATGGGTGGATATGACAGTTACATCCAGTTCTACTATATTAAAGGATGGTTGGTGGATTGTGATTATTGACTGCCAAGTCATATCATCTGAGGAGAGGGGTGGGGATACATAGATGTATGGAACATATTCCAGAGCCCTTGTCTCAGGCCAATGGCTTCTTAACTGATCCACTGATTTGGGGACTGGGACACATCTCTTCCAACTCATCAGGCCCAGGGGCAAGCAATCAAACACATGCAGGCAACACCCACACGCATCCAGCTGATCCAGGCCCTGATAACGTGTGCTGTGACAGAAGACAACAGGATGGACAGTTTATGCTAACAATGTGGCCTTCTCTTCTCTGTGCCTTGCTCCTCACCATCCGTTTCCTACTACTCTGCCCACGTACAGCTCCCCGGTCATGTCTGCGGTCATCAGGGAGCCAGTGTGGTAACACAGTGGGACAGCTCAGATCAGGGCTGTCCTGACTGTGACATCAATCAATACGCGCGCTCTACACTGGGCCATTTGAGAGTGTCACTGGCTACAAAACAAGAACAGCTGATGGGGCAGTCCTCACTTTATCAGTGAGGTCTCCTTCACATCCAACAACAAATCCATATCTTCACTCTCAGGCAATATGTGACACAAGAAAGCAAGATCTTTTGTCAAATGGAATTCTTCTGTTATCAAACATCACTATATATTTGTGTGGTACAAACATTCAAACACCACAATATTCTTGTGTGGTCGTCCTGAACAATGGTATATTCACTATTATCAAAATGATTGGTCTTTGTTTTCAAACCGCCACAGGTATGTGTTAGCATGTTTTATTTCCAATATGGCTGTACTTCCAAAAACAGCAGAAGTGGGTAATGAGAATCCTCACCTTGCCATTTTATTCTCCTCTGCTAATTAAAAAGGACAATCATTGCACAGTGATTGAGGCCCGGTTCCTATTTAGCTCCAACACACTTGGGAGCGCAATTTAACATGCTCCACAAGAGGAGAGAAGAGGCCAGCTGGGCTGGCAGAAAATGTTTCGTATCAGGGAGGGAGGAGGGATTATGGAGGAGTGCAGCTTTTAATGATTTGACATCTTTAATGACTGTAAGAGGGAAGGGAGGGCGAACCATTTATCAGTAGAGGCCCAAGGGAGACAACAGCCCTCAATCTCTTTCTGCCTTATATCTTTCCTTTCCCCCTCCAACTCTGTCTCATTCTGGCGTTCAAACCACAATACATTTTCAAGCAACCAATCATCCCTCTTGTATAGTTTGAGCTGTGTATGAGCCTTGGCTGAATAGAGCGTCCATCAGTGCAGTCATTAAATTGTACAATAAAGAGGCGCACAGTGCGCCGATGTGGCACTGAGATGAATCACCTACTCAGGAGCCCTGGGTAGATTTCTGCTCCGCTGCTCCTTCCTTTCATTCCTGAATGCAACTCCTGGTGCTAGAAACTGTAAATAAGCTCCAAAAATACCTCGCACCAAGCACCACCACACCTTCAGAATCAGACATGGTCTAAGCCTGCAGACTCCTAAAATTGGGAACTTAAACTTCCCGAAAACGGTGCCCAGCCCTTTGGACAATTGACAGCTAGTAAATAGGGCTGCAACAGAAAGCACAACAGACTACATCTTTTCCACTATAGGAACATGAAACATCCAAGGGCTAGGCCAGAAAACCAATACACCAATATGTTATTCATTTAGAGGATGTTGCTCTGGAAGTTCAGTCTCATTTGTCTGCTACCTCTGGTCACCTGAGAGCACAACATCTTAGAAATGTTTTCCAAAAGACTTTTGCCCACTGAGCAACAGATGTAATTTCAACATCACGTCTATGCTTTAGCTCTAATATAGACCAAGACTTTTTGGGCTAAGTATAGCCCAGATTCAGACCATATTTTAGAGCCATTATTACACATTTAAAACATGCAAAACAACCTGTAATTTTTAAAATAAACTCCACACACCACTGTTATTTTTTGTCATATACACCAATTCTGTTTCCTCTTCTTATCTATGTAGTCATTGAAAAGACACTGAATCATCTAGTCTCAGACTAGACATCTACCAAACTTTTACTTTTCAACCTTGAATAACCTTAATTTAGCCTATACATCTACAGACGAATAGACGTAAAATGTACTCTCTTCAATATCAAATCAGTTAGTAATCAAAAGAATACTATTAGTTCCCTTCAAAGGCAATGATCCACCAATCCAGTGGCACCAGTGACTTTTGTTACCTTCAGTCAATAACTTGAACATTTTAAACATACCATATGAATCATCAGCTGAGTAGCAAAAGTTAGCACGCTATAGAACAGCATGTTATAGAAATGATGACAGTTTTTTAATAGGTATTGCTGATCCACCTAAACTGATCTACAAGGCCCACACTGCAGCTACTGCTTCATCCTGTGGATCTGCTTTAGTACAACTTATCGGATCAGACCCATCGCTCTGCTGGGTCCAGACTCCTCTCTCTGATGGCACCCCAGTGGTGGAACGATCTTCTGACCTTAGTCAAGAATGCAGTTACTGCCCATTTTCCATCACAGACTGAAAACCCATCTCTTCAGACTCAACACGTGTCCTCTTGTTGCAAATAGCCGCTAACCTTAGCCAGGGTCTGTATCCTGTCTCTCTATCCCCAAGCCTTGACCCCTTACTTTGTGTGTGATGGACCCCCAACCCACACAAACTAGACACTCTGTAGTGGTCGTTATAATGCTATTTTATTAGTAGACGTGCATGTGCTTACTGACTGAACATAAATGCTGTTTTTACTGTACTCAACTACACAAGTATTTCTGTTTTGCCAGAGGGTTGGTGCAGTAAGCCACCTCTGCCTCTAAACACTGAAGTTTTCAACATCACACAAACGCATAGCCTAATCAAACACTATTGTGCTTACCACCAATTCAAATTTAGCTCCTATTTTAACTACTCATGTGAAACACACTGTGGTTGTCCCATTAACAAAGCCCCAGAGACTGAAGCTGCATTTGGGTTAAGCCTGAGCAAACACAGACAGGCTAGCATAACAGGGAGATTACATTAGCCACTTGGTTTTACTAACAGTCTGTTTTATACAAATGGCAGGAACGCAGATTATTCTAGCCAATGTAGAATATGGTACTTATACAACATCAAGATGACACAAATCTTACAATAAACCAACACTTTTTTTGGTAGGTGTGAACCAACTGAATACTGCTGAAAGTGCTGTAGTTTCAGCACACTTCCAATCAAATTTGTTTTCTATGAATAAAATTGGAGAGGGACAATGGATTGGTCCCAGTCTGTCTGTCATGAACAACATCTGACATCACAGATCAGACTTTGAAAAAACTGATGCATGTCATGGCTCTGATCCACCATTTGACATGATTGGCCTGAGGGGACACAACATTGTTTAATTGTCTGTACGTCACACACAATATCACTGAGGCTGCTGAAGTGATTTTGACAAAGCTTTGAAGAATGATGTGTGTCATTGCTCCATTCTAGTATTTTTAAAATTGTACTAATTGGCTCAAAGTGGGACTACATGCTTACCATTCAGGTTCAGGTTACTCAATTTGTACCCGTAGGTAGATTTGGTTTGCAGTAAAAACCTTGGGCATCCATCTTGACAGATATTTTTCAATCAACACATAGACAACAAACAGTCTGATAATAATAAATAAATAAATAAAGTGCTCAAACAGGGCTGCTAAGTCTCCCTGCCAGTTGCTGCGTGCACATGCGACCACTGCCTTGTTATGACACACTCTAAGATGTAATCACATAGGACACACTTTTTCAACACTTGTGAGGCTTCTTTCAGTCATTTTCAATGATTTGGTCATGGCAGGCACGTGTTTACCCCAAACTATGTGCCTCACATTTAGGACATGGTGCATTGTCAACCACTGGTCACTCCAAATTGAAGTTGTGTCAATTTTAGCCACATCACATACTGTCAATGTCAAACAGGGGAGAAAAACAAAATAAACAAAAAAACAAAAAAAAAGTAAGTACCTGGAGGAGCTAAATACATACATGTTTTGGTAAGTAATGTTAAGTGTAATTACATCCTTGTTACTAAACAGGCTCTGCATCCTCTTAAGGATTAAGCAGAGCAATTGCCAGCTTTATGTTGTCCATTTTTATCTTCAACGTTATCCCCATTGGCTAGACACAGTGCAAAGTGCTTTCAAATGACAATGATAACATTCCTATGCTCTAGCTTTCAGTGTTAGAAGCAATACTCACATCCGCATCTTGCATTTGATCATGAGATTAACATGCCTTATGCGATCAGAGCCCAATGCACATTGCTGACTGAAAATGACTTCATATTCAGCAATCATGATAGATAGATAGATAGATAGATAGATAGATAGATACTTTATTCATCTCCAAGAGAAATTCACAACTCCTCAAGTTGAAGGTTAGATCAATTTCTACATTAATACAAGGGACCATCGAACAGATGATGATTTTTCGATTCATTTAAGTATCTCAATTCAATTATGTCACATCACTATAGCTGCTCTGCTTTATCAGAGCAGCTATAGTACAGGTAATAGGGAGTGGAAAAGTGGAACAGGCCATGCTCAAACATGACTTGAAGCATTCTGCAAGCATGCTGCATCTAGGCCATGGGATGGGTCTGATGACACAGGGCTTAACTGGATGGCATGTTAGCAGATCAAAAGTGCCATGTCACTTTAGCAGCTAAATTAGCTCAACGTGCTATAGTTGAGTTTGTGGCCCTGTGCACCCCTGAGAAGATAAGTCATTAGCAACAGCCAAACATGGTGTGTCTTAACTTAGATAATTTATGGTTCGCTCTGCTCAGGCACATCACAGGTCTAATTAAAAATGCAAAACAAAATTCAGGAAGGGGAGGAGGGGTGGGACACTAGTGTGAAAAAGTGTCAGTTCCATTTTTGTATTCCTTTGATCTGCCCTCTTCCCTTCCCAATGCCTCCCAACCCTTCCCACTTCCCAATAGACATTAGTCTGTCAAAACCTCAGGAGAACTTAGTCTCAGAGAGCAATGGGCAATGGTTGTTCAGTGCACACCAGCACAGCAATACCATCCAAATGAACAGCCTAAGTAATGGTACAACAAAATTTATGGGCCAAAAATACTTAAGAAATCTGCAGATTTGGGATTTTCACCTTATGTGCAAACATAAAAAAATAAGTAAATAAAATAAAGCAATAGATAACCATCCAAAACAAAAGGGTAGGACACCACCTTATGCTATGAATGTCAAAAATAAGATGCGAAAGATGGCAGTCTGCAAAGTTTCTTCAGATGGAAGCCACTGCTGTCAACAAAAATCTCAGAGATCTTGCAGCATCGGTGAGCTGGAGAGCCAGTATGCAACACAGCTGTAGAACGCCATTGGAGCAATGGGCTCAGAGTGAAGCACATCAGTGAGCACATAAAAAAATTCAATTATTCATGTCGGTGCAGCATGGCTAAACAATGGCTTAGTGCAGGGACCGGCTGAAAATGAAGGTAAGGGTGTGTGTATGTGCATAACTGTATTTCTGCTTCACATCTTATCACAAGTGGAGAAATTGGATGACATGTCACTGCTACAAACATTTGTCATCATTGGAATGTTTCTCCAAAAGCCAATTTAAAAATCAGCCATAAATTAATTGTATAAGAACTGTTTGTTTTTCTTATGTGGAGTTGTTTTGTTAAGAGTTTGAATACAAAAAACTTTGATAATTCTTAACACCAAGCGGGGCATATTGAAGTCTACAAAAAATCCTTGAATGTCCTACTTGTAATTACTATGAGGATGCTTCCATAAAGTTTTTCCCTAATTGGCAGCTGGCATTTACAGTTTATCCTACATGATGCGAACATTGCAGTATTCTACAATTCTCCACGGGGGTGCACAAGGAGTTATCGCTGCTTTACGTTGTCACTACTCCGGCAGGTCTGATTTCCTCATCAGTCAAGCTGGGAGAGGTTCGAATTTTTCACTACCTGGCAACCACTAGCTAATGAAACTGTTGCTGTGTCAGAGGGGTCATCTTCATGGTTTGTATTAAAGCTCCAAAGCTTGCAGAGCATAGTACTTCTCCACAGTCACTCAGGGTTTTAAAAACGTTGCCCAGTGTGCCTCCTCTCCCATAAAGCATATCAGGATTGTACATACACTATGGCCCCATTGTCCTGCATTCTGTTCCTCTAGACCAATAACAAGGAGGAAGCCATGTGCGACTGCAAGTTTGCACAAACTTACATACACCACTGCAGAGGAGGTCAGCTGGGGTAAGATGACTAAAGGTAGGCGTGTGTGTGTGTGTGTGTGTGTGTGTGTGTAGACTCTGCCCTCGTACTGACCCAGTGGCTTGGGTACACTGTTTTGCATGGCAGATTGTTTTATGGGTGGAAAACAGATGAGGAGGAGGAGAGCACATAGCGGGGGAGGTGGAAAAGGCGGCTGATAGGAGGAGGGAGAGGCAAGGGGGATCAAGGGAGGACGGCGTCTGGTTCAAAACACTGGAGAGGAAACTTCCTGCATCCAGGCTTTTGATTTATTAGCAACCAGCCACAACCTCTTGACCCCACAAGAAGCAACTGCATGACAAATAGATAGAACAGGGCAAAATTGGCAAAATGCTGTGATACAACAAGACAGTGTGTAAATATAGGAGATTAAATAATGAAAAAAAACATTCTACTACAAAAATGAGAACAAGTATACCAAAACTTAAGCGGGGGGCAGCTCATCATATTACCGCACACGCTGCCTTAGAGAGAATGTCATTATCAACACACAAAGAATGTGCAACAGCTGTGATTTACTGAATTTGGCTCTGACTTCACACCAACATCAATTACAATCACAATGTTTGCATTTTCATTACTATAACCATATCTTGTTTTGTCCATGTAAGTGCTTGTAATAATGTCTTCGGTCCTTCTAAAACTTGATTCATGAAGTACCACCAGCATGAGTGAGACTTTAAAGACAATGATTATTTCCCTCCTCTGCCAGACTCCACTGGCGTCCACCCTCTTTCCCCAGTCCTACTATTGATTTCTCTGCCATTCCACCCATCTCCTCAATCCTTGTCTCTCAATGTGCCATTTGCTATGTCTGCCGCCCCCCTCCATTTCCCAGCATCTCTTAATCTTGCAGATCGTTTGGCATGTCTAATGTCTCGGATTCATGCAAAACAATCCACGTCATTTGCATGCTCCATTCTGATGGATCTGGGCTAAAGGAAGACAGGAAAATGGTGCACAACTGTATATCTAGATAATCACTGATAATCACCTGTTTTCACTACCAGTGTGAAAGCAAACATATTGAATGCTGAAAGAGTACTGTCACAAATAACTGAAATTTCAATGCTGTTTTGATACTGTTTCAAACAGATATTTTATTTTCTAAACATTTTAAACTTTCACCCTGGTGTTGTGTATGCTCATATTACATTTCAGTGTCACCTCTTGAGGTCATACGCATGTGGATGCCAAGTGGATTGGAATACTGAAGAGGAGGCTTGGAATAGAGCCACAGTTTGGCTCGAGTGACCAGAAGCGGTCAGCTCAAAATTCAACGGAGACACGGCAACGGCATCAAACAGTCCACCGGCCCTCAACTGAGTCCCAGTTCACCACCATTTCCGTTTAAGAGGTCACATACTTGGACACCCAACCACCATCAAAATCTCTGTGCCAAAGTTGCTACAAAATAAAACACAGAAGTAAAGCTAGATGCGCTAACACAAACAACCAAGGAAAGCATCTCTGTGACTGTTCTGTGACATTAATGGTTGTTAAACAAAGTACTGATATCAAGCTCAAAATTCTTATGTCATGACAGCACCGTGCTGAATGTAGTGAGAGCTAAAGCACAAGGGGGAGTTTAAGCTTGGAAAAATCCAAGTCATGTAATTTAATTCACAGGACTTTGTAGCCCAGTACTGCAGACAATGCAGAGCTTCAGTACACCAGTATAGAAACGTGTGGGTGGCTTCTTCGAGGAGCGCTTCACTCTGTCCCTCATATCTGGGGCAGAAAAACAGCTTCGGCAACTATTGTGCTATCTCTCTTTCTCCACCTCTCTCCATATGGAGAAGCATCCATCATCTGCCTGAAGAGCTGTGGTGAGAATACAGTCTTCGACGCATTGCAACATACATCATTCCCTGGCAGCTTAGACTGACGCGTGCAGTAAACTTGTTATAATCATGTAAACCTCGACTGCAGGATAAAACCAGTCAGAAGGCAGTGATACAATAAGGTAAGCAAATGAAAAAGATCTATCTAATCAATAATGATAGCCTGAATGCCAGCGGCATGGCGTGTAAACCTCAATTAATTACAATGTGCAGACTTCACCGCTTTCTACCCAAGATCCCTTTCACTATGACAAACACATAAAATAGCTACCATTCACTAGCCGTTGGCATTTACAATAAAGACTAATGGGAAATGTTGCTACTTTGCATGCAGTTCCTGCTGTTCCATCAACTTTATTTGAATATACCGGACATGACAGGCCAATAAAAACGGTCCATGCAAAATATTTTCCTTTGTTCTTTACCATATACCAGTGAGAACATAGATGAAACCCTCAAACATTTAAAAGAAGAACCTAGGAGCGATTGTGGCTCTAAACACTACTATTTTCTAGCAGTCATGCAAATCCAAAATGATTTAAATGCCCTTGAAGGCTAAGTGAATATGAGTGGCGGCGATTTAAGAGAGCAGTTCAATTTAGTGCGAGGTGCTAAAGTGATTAGATTCTATTACAGTGCGAACACGAAGGCACGGTTGTCCTTTTAAAATGACCTGCTGTCCCGTAAAGCCCAGGCACCGCCCCGCTCAGTGCTGGATCGCTCTTAATGGGATTTCACAACATTAACATTCTACCGAGTCAGCATCACGCACACTGGCTACAGTGGTCCCCTGCTCAAACAGCCTAGTGTCCGTGTGTTCCTGTTTAACTGTGTGTGTTGTAGGGGTATGACTGGGCACACAGTGTGGAAGAGGTGGGCAACAATTGTGGGACGTGCTCTCGCTACAGTGCAGTCACTTGAGCCAGTGACAGTGAAGAGAAAAACCACACCATTAATGCCAAGATGTCCTGGCAGACACTCATGCCTTTTGTCACGATATAAAACTCTTCTGGCTGGGGACAAAAAAATTGTCTTCTGATGTGACACTGCACCTAGCCTATTGTTTATGAACAAAATGCCATTCTGTTTTAAACTAATCAGCTGTTTGACTTCCTTCAGAGCCATGTTTCACCAATGTAGAAAATTACATGCTTTATCCTCTACTGAATGTTATGTAACTTATCACCTATCATGTTTAACCTGAATGAGAACAGTTATACAATGGTCAGTGCACTATTTCCATAACTGCTACACAACTAATGCACTTGTTCCTGTAAGTGCTTTATACAGGTCACTACTATACAGAATCAATGACTGATTTAAGTGCTTGGATCAATAATTGTATGGGTTGATCTACTTTGACAAAATACTCAGCTGCAGTTTGAAAAATTGCGATGGGCGCAATTCTGGAGAAGCCCTGACGTAGGCTAAGAAACTGGAAGCG
Organism: Neoniphon sammara; assembly: GCA_900302535.1. NCBI lineage: Eukaryota > Metazoa > Chordata > Actinopteri > Holocentriformes > Holocentridae > Neoniphon > Neoniphon sammara. The sequence continues at coordinate 36,278 of OMKZ01017636.1, read as the reverse complement.
TCGATGTGTCACGGTTAAGAAAAACTGGCAGACTGACGTAGCACTCTGTGTGTGCCGAGAAAAAGCATTCATCACCTCTGTCACAACCAGAAAAGCCAGACATGCACAGATTTGGACAGATGGGGGTGAGCAAGGGACCTCTGCTGGCTACTCTGCTGCGCCTCACTGGTTGTGACATGCTTTGCAGTGTCCTAATAAAAAGCATCATTCTCAGAAGTGACGCTCCCATAATGTCAAAACACTAGTTTGCCTGCCAAATAGAGACAGAGAAGGGAAAAGAACCTTCCACATTTTATACAGCCTGGCTTTAAAATGGTGTTGTATTAAAAATGACAAGTTCACCAATGTAATCAATTACGTGTTTTGACAAATTCCTCCCATTAAGTATCAATTGCCATGCCCCTAATGAAGAAAAAGGGATGGAAAAAAACATGAAGGAGCTGGACGGGAAGAAAGAGGCTATATGCGATGGCAAGAAAACAAGGGAGAGAATGACAGGAGCAGCAAAATAAAAGTGAGAATGCAATCATTATGTGCCTGGGTGTCACCTACAGCTGTCTGTGGGACTGACTGCTACCTGACACAGGAGGGACCAGGGAGCTGCACAGTAATCATTTGCCACCTCATTTGTGACCATATATAATGGAAATATCCTGACAATGGTGTTGTCATTATAAGGTTGCACCATCCATGTAACCCAAAAGTGTTTCACTCCTCTCCATCTGATTATTGGTGCTGACTTTTGGTTGGTGATATGATTGTGCATTCTTTTGTATAACAAGGTGCAAGGTTTTTTTTTTCTCCCGGAGTGAAAGTGTTATTCTATGTGGCATAACTGTGATGTGATAGCTGTGAGACTCAGGGTGGGAGGTGGGGGGACCTGGTTCATCACTTCAACAAATCATTAAATGATGGAGAGAGGGGGAGAGAGAGTGAGAGGGAGAGAGAGAAACGACCCCAGGCCGCCTCTGAGAGAGGTAATGTCTTTCACAGTCTATTTTGAGAAATACAATTTGGTATCATTAAGTGGAAAAACTCAGATGGAAAAGGAAATATGCTTTCACCCGCCGTCATGCTCATCAGCAGCAACGAAGCACAGTGGGGGAAAAAAAAAACAAACAATGTCTGTTGCATACAACTTGCACACTGTGTGACCAAAACAAACAAAACACTGCAGATTACACCAAGCCACTGCTTCCCACCCAATAATGCAATACCCACAGCTTTCTCAAGGGGTTCTGTGTTATATATTCTTCAGCAGAACAGACATTGTGCTGTGTGAAATGTAATACTCTATCGCAATCTACAGCCAGAATTCAAGAACACTCTCTCAAATGAAATCCTTCACATCAGCCATGAAATCTCACATACATATAAAGACAGACATGTGACTCCCAACCTGTTAGCACGCACAAGCACAGAACACAAAAGGCCAGGTTTGTACACAATCATTCTGTACAAATTCAGGTAAATTCAAAACACTGCTTATGCCACCATGTTACAGTGACCCACAGTGTGCCAGTGCAGTTTTAATTTGCCTCCTGGTGATGCTGACAGGATGAATTCGGCAAGATGGAGCACTCTGCCGCTGCCCTAGGTCCTCTGAGGGCCTGGGCGCACTGTTCATGACACCCACCCAGGTGGCTACAGAGAGGCACAGGTCAACTGATGTCACAGAGGTCACAAGGTCAGACCCCAGATGGCAGTAGTTAGGTGTGGGGGGTCAATGGTGGCTCTACAAGGAGTGCATCTGAGAACAATGGTGGACTTTCAACTGTATGGGAAGGCCAGTTGGAATTCAAGGCAACTG
>OMKZ01017636.1:2100-31822 GCA_900302535.1 Neoniphon sammara | reverse complement strand
TTGTGGTTATTTTACTGACAGCATAATTTTTCACAAGTCAAAATTTAAAAAAACACATGTCTCTGAGTATTTTTGTGTTTGTATTTTTAATATTTTTTATTTTGCTTTGCAGTCTTAAATTCTTGATTTATCTTAATACTTTATTTTGATAGCCTTTTGATCTACTTTTTTTAGACAATTAGAGCAGTGATGGCTAGGGACATATTTGCTTATACTGTTAAGGCGATGAATGATTAGACCTATATCATTAAAAATCAGACTAGAACACTGACCAGTGTTCCCTGTCCTGAATTCTCTGGTAATCCCCCCCACAGATATCCCTTTCAAATGGGTCTCTGTCTCCTTTTGCTTGCACCAAGTCATATCGGACAGCAAAGGACAAAATCTTATCAAATGGGGCAAATCAAAGCAGGCTGTGTAATAAAGGCCTGGAGCATGTGAGGTGCATTGTGAAAACTAGACCATTGGCTCCCCAAATAGCTGGCCTCAAATCAATTCCAGTGGGACCCTGAGAATTGAAATCGATGGGCTAAACACAGCAAACATCAACACCCTGTCATCAATGTAAAAAAAAAAAAAAAAAAACCATTGATTTTTTTTTTTCCTCCAATACAGTGTCACTAAATCTCAAAATCCTTGCTATGGCCATGCAGCTGAGGTCATACATGATCAAATGCACATAACCTACATGCCTGTGTGAGAGGAAACAGTGACAATGACAGCTAGAAGATAAGGTCACATATCCTTGTTTTTGTCTCATAATTGCAAGAAACTATTCAACTAGTGCTTTGTTTTAGCTGCCTAATCATTTCCCTGTATGGCTTTGATGATATGTTCTACATCCTAATATACTGTATATTGTAAACTGCTTTACCAACATTGTGTTGAATATAAAGTTTTTTGAATTGTGTTGATTTGAGAGAGAAAGTGTGTGCGTATGAAAATGTTTTCAATAGAATATTTTACATGTGCGTGTGTGTGTGTGTGCGTGCGTGCATGCTCATTGTAAGATATTGGGCCCTACCCTTATCACAGTAAACGTTCTCGGCTCAGTGTTGGCCACAAGTAACAGACCTGTCTGCTGCTCAGCAAGTTGATTTCCAAATGCATGGAAGTTGGTTCATAGATGTCAAATTTCTCAAATCTCTTTCTCAATCTCCCTCTTTGTCTCTCTCTCTCTCTCTCTCTGTCTATTTCTATATCTCCTCCACTAGCTGTCACCACAGACAGCTTAGTGTCTGTTCCTCATCAAGTCAGAGAGCTGATCACTGTGAGGCAGAGACAATTCCAGCTGAACATGACTCATGCACTGTGTGTGAATGGGTGTGCATGCCAAAGTGTATATGGTTTGTGTGTATGTATGTGTGTGTGTGTGTGTGTGTGTGTGTGTGTGTGTGCCTGCTGACTTCAGAGGGAGCTGCCATAACTGTTCTCACCAGAGCGCACTGAAACTTCCCCAAGTCCTCAGACAGCCACTTTTCATCAGATGTTTTCCGTTCTCCCCTCAGTCTGCCTTTCATTATGTCTCCTCTCTCTACCTCCTCCACTTACACATACACACACACACACACACCTATCTCCTTTTCTGTGTTTCCAGTTCTCTCCCCATCCCACCCTCGTGTGACAGAGGCGTCTCATCCTCAGGGTCTGACTCTCCCTGGGACCGGTTGTGAGGCTGGTCATAATTGGACGCTGTATTGACAGTGAGACAATGTCACCGAATCACCATGAGGATTTCTGCTCGTTAGAAAATAAAGCAGGGTACTTTGTCTCGACTTGGCTGAACTTCCCTTCACTTTGCCTCGCATATGTGGGCCATTTGCGTGTGTGTGTGTGTGTGTGTGTGAGTGTGTGTGTGTGAGAGAGAGATGGAGAAAGAGAGAGAGGAGTCCCCGAATTCACCCTCCCCAGTGTCCCTCTCATAGCCCATTAAAGTGGGGGAGGGAAACACAAAGCTTCAAATTAAGCCCAAGTTAACTCTGCCTGCATTTTGCCCATGCATCTTTCATTCACATTCAAATTTGAATGGCCATCTTAACCAGGGTGACATGCAGTGCTTTCCAGTCCAATCCATGAATTTTTTCTTTGCACATTTTCATCCATATCTTTATACTTGATCCTCCACATTGCTTGATTTTTATGTATACTCTGTTTTTCTCATTATATTATGAGGGTTCAGGTCAAGGGGTGTCATTTTTGCTTTCTATAAACTGTGAGCTTGTAAAGCCCTTTGAGACTGTGACAGTGATTAAGGGCTCTAAATAGGCTTGTACTTGAACTTGCTGCTGCAGGGGTTCAATTACCCCCACAGGAATCATTCAGATGTTTCATCTGAAAACAAACTGACTTGCAAACAGTAGAATAAGCTTTAGTTACTAGATCACTAAACGTTACAAGCAACCAACGTGCAGGAGTCAGTGACCGCGGCACCTTTAGAATAACCCTGAATGATCATGTAAGAGTGAAGTGAAAAGAATAAGAACTAGGGAGGAAGCTCGGGGGGGATTTTGTTTTTTTTTTTAAATATATGTGCATGCAATATGGCATGCATAAAGCTGTGTGCATGGCATCCACATGCTGTGGTCGTGGTTCTCCAATCAGTGCAGCGGTGCAGGGATGTTTGTCTGGAGCCTGTTTACAAATCCAAGCTACCAAGTAGAAGCAGCACACCGCACAGGCCCTGAAGTCTGTTCTGTTCAGCCACTCAAATGACTCACCTGGGGGGAACTGTCTCCATTTGGCTGGGCAAGGTTAAACTGAGGCTGGGATGTTAGTCCCAAGATGCGGGGGGATGGAGTGCACACACAAGAAATGAATGGTGGTAATTTTACTGAATAATGATCCAAAACAAGTGGCAAATCACACCTTATTATGGTTCTTAAAACATAATTTTAATATGGCTGATTTGGAGCATTTCATTTATTCTTAAATTGTTTTTTACAGCCCAATAAAGGCTCTATGTAGAATCATTTGAGCATGCTCCTATAAAGAACCTCTAACAGATTCTTTACAGCACCAAATAATAACTCTGTGTGGTGCAAACCTATTTTCTGGTGCTATGCGGAACCTTTTTTGTTGAGAGTGCACCTAGCTTAAGGGCTGAGACATGCTTCTTCCCTCGGTGGGACCTCTTAGACGAGGAATCACTTCAATGCTGGAAGGTTTGCGGAGAGAGACAAAGAGACACAGGCTGGCAATACGAAGGAAAGAGAAACTGGCAATTGGAAGGAGTGCGCAGAGACAGCACAAAAGGAAAAGTTTCCAAAGTAAGATGATGAAAAAGCTGATATATATGTAAAATTCTTTTAGTCTAAGCAAAAGGCAGCCAGACAGTTCCTCTTTTTTAGAGTTTCAGCCAAACAGAAAACACCAGAACCTGTTAACAGCATACAGAGCCTGTCAGTGATCACAACAATGGAAAATAGTCCCTTTCCCATCTGTCCGTCTCTTCCTGCCCTCTGTTCCCTTCCACTCCAGTTCAGAAGTAAACAGTTACAACAGCCAGCCAGTCATAACAGCCTACCAGCTCCGTCTGTTTTTGCAGTCGTTTCACAGTGTCTCCCTAATGCACAATTCACTAGTCAGGCCTGGCCAGCACCCCAAGGCACTTTCTGTATTATTTCTACAATACAGTTGTTGCTGGCACATTGTGGAATTTGGGCCATGTAGTCTTTACTTTCTGAATGACATGACATAAATGTGTGTGGTGCCTGACTGTTGCCGGGGCTGTTGTGATGCTGTCAGTCTGTCAATGTGTGTTTTTCACCTGCAGTTATGCCAACATCAGACCCATATGGCTTTTTTGAAAATCAGTTTTGGCTGGGAATAAAAGTGGGAAGAAACTCTTTCTCTCTTTCTTTTTTCTTTCTTTCTTTCTTTCTTCCAACTCATTTTTTTATTCTTTACTCAAATACTGTACTCAAGCCCAATTTTGAACTACTAGCACTTTTCTTGAGTATTTCCAATGTGTGAGCCTTTTACTGCATTCCATTTCAGAGGGAAATATTCAACTTATTTCTGTATTACATGTATCTGATGGCTGTCGTTACTGGTTACTTTGCAGGAGAAGCTTCCACTGAAACTAGAAGTCAAGCTATCAGGGCTAGCCAGGCTTAGCTTGTGGGTATGCGGACTCCTGTGCTGGCTAAGTACCTGCTCTTTGCTTGGGCAGGTGTAAAGGTCACATGTGGTTGATAATGTGGAAGTGTATGCAGTTTATTGATGGCAGGTTGTGAAGTAGCGCCATTGGTAGCAAAGGTGCACGTAGCAACAGTGCAGTGGATTTGGGTTTGCTGAGACTTGGGGCGTCTCTGGGACGCTGGAACACACTGTTGAGCCTTCTTTAGGTGCCTTAAGCCTTCAGTGAAACATTGAGAAGGAATGTACCCACTTGTTAACCCCAGTGACTTACCTCCTCACTCGCCCTGAAAGTTAAAGCAGGTGAGGCTGGTGAGTGCTGCTGCCTATCCTATGGTCTCTGGTACTCATTTTGATTGTAGGTTAACATTCTTTGAAACTCTGAATTGGGCCTCTATAGGACGGCTCATCATGGATTAAGGGATAGTGACATCATATGCGTTGTACTGCTCAGTGTTACATACAAAATATACACTTTTGCCCTTACAAACAAAAAAAGCAACAGATTCTTAGAATATTACAGAAACATATTTGATGAAATCCACAGAAATCAAATTATTTGCTCTCTTCTAATATCTGCCCTTATTTACTGAAGGTTTTTGTTTTTGCATTATGAATTTAATTTTCAACTTATTTACATTTATCTCTCATTGCACTGATTTATTATGCTTTCATCCCTTCATTTTTAACATTTATATTCTGTTTTTTGTTGTTGTCAGCTCTCCTGTTGTATACTTGTTTGTGCCTGACATAATATGTACAGCTTTTATTGTTTTGTAAGTTGCTGCTATTACTAGTACTGAGTGAAACATTTTGGCACTTATGGGAACATTCACAGTCTCTATCACATTTATGCAGCAATATAAGCTGGCAGCCTCATGATTTGATGTCACAATCTTATCTGCAGTGCTTAGTGCAAAAAGTGATTATGTGTGGGTATGTGCGTGCCCTCCTGTCCCCCAGCTTTGGGTTTGAGTACTGATGTCAAAGCAGCAGGTCCACTGACCTGATGTGCTGAGAAACTCAGAGAAACAAAGTGCAAGTCAGCCTGACAGGTCCACACTACCCTCTAGTGGTTACAGGTTCACTTACATCCAGCAGGCACAAGACAAGGCATTTTTCAGTTTTTATTATATATACAGCCAAGGCGTAACAAATATAGTTTGACACATGAAAACACTTTTACTTGCACTCTTTCCATTTTATTGAATTTTGTTTTACAAAAACAGTTATGAGAGAATGCATAGACTGAGCCACACTTACAGTAGGCTCATCAATGACAATGGAAAAAAAAATAGGGCAGGAAAACGCAACCAATTTAGAAAAAAAAAAGTAGGATAAAAACACTGTTTGCAGCTACTCAAATGAGTGCATACTCCTATGGTCTCATACACACATAGAAAACAAGACAAGTATGACATATTATTGCCATGTTAAGCAAGCAGGCAAATACATAAACACATTAACACACATACACGCAAACATCTGGGGGGAAAAAAGAAAAACCATGTGAGGCAGTGAATAATGCATCCTTTGACAAACAACATGTACTGATACAAGTGAAAGAGATGTATATAACTGTAGACACAGCCAAAGCAGGCTAGGTGCAAACAACTCAACACACTGCGTGGACTGTCTGTCAGGCCTGTATCAAAGCCTATGGGAGTGTAGCCAGCACCATGATTCAGAACAATACAGGAACGTCCAATCACTACTAGCAGCAACAGGGTCACCCATGGCTCAAGCTCTACTACATCAACTTAGTGTGTCAATTGCATCACCTATAATCACCAATAAACTGGATCTCTTTGATAACTGTTCAGAAATGAATCTATCTAATATACCCTTCATGTGTGCTGTTTAATTTGAATGCGCACATTGAGAATGATTTCACTGGAGTTCTCAATAACATGTGGGCCTGTTTCCACTCAAGCTGTTTCCACAGTTTGGCACTGAGAATGTAAGCATAATTAGAGCTGCATATGCTAAGATTACCTTTCCCTTCCAAAGGAGCTGGGAATGCTTTATGCTGCACATCAGCACTCTGGCCTAATTAGCAGTGAATATTTATTTACCAACACGAGTTAAAATACACCATGAACAGTAATGTCTTGGGCTGATGAAGTGGGATGTTCATTTGTGTTTCTGGCAGAGTCATGCCCCTTTAAGGTGGTGGCTTGTGATTAAAATGCATAACAATGATGCTAACACAGGCTGGGAAGGCTCTGAGTCCTCGAGTCGTGTGAGTGGGGAAAGGTCAGGAGGTAAAGTCGTCTCCATGGTAACAAGGCTGGATAAGGTCACAACAAAATACTGGTTTGAACATAATACATAAACAGTGCTGGAAAAAAAAGGAGGAGGCCAAAGCAGAGAGCAAACTTTTTCCGATTACAAGGACATCCAAAAACAACAAAACAAAAACCGATTCTTTTGATTTTGAAACAACTTGAAATGCAACCATTTGTTTACTCAAAAAAAAAAAAAAATCTGCTATTGGATTGAGGGGAGGGAATCAGCAAAATAGGATTAATCTTTTCCGGGCTGCATTTCATGCATGTGCGCTTAAAGAGAGCATGTTCCAAGTTATTTCCCACACACACTGGCTAAATTGTACAACAAACTTCCAGAGTAAACTCAAGAGAGGATTGTCCTCGCCTGTAAAACTAGCCTGGATTCTATCAGAAAAAGAAATGAGATGAGAGTATATAGAGCAATGGAAAAGTGCATAAAAAAACAACATTGTTTCATGAGGGGAAACAACTAACGGGGCTACAAAGGCAAATTGCCTCCCCCCTTAAAAAAAAATACAGGAAATATTTGCATTTGCCATGGATGGGCAGACAAACGCGACAACTCACATTTTGTGGAGACATACCTATTTAATAGAGCTATGCTGTTAAAACGTGTTAATTTTTCTCATTCAGTAATATATATATATATATATTTCTTTTATTATTCACAATAATGGTCAGTGTTTCACTTCCTTATCTTTAGTAAGGTTATTCATCATGTGTTTACATTCCAGTAGTTAGAACGGTGGATTATGTTCAGGTTGAATTTGGTGATGTTTTCCCGAATATTGTGACAAGCACACACACACACGCTGGAAGTCCAGAGGTTTTTATGTTGCCTTCATGCTGGATATTTCACTTACAATAAGAAAGCAGAGATTGATAAGGACTGCCTCGGGGTTTCAGCTATGTATTTAGTGTCAACGAACTGTAAACGCATATAAATGCCCACGCTGCCAGGCTATCAAAACCAGTACATCTTGAAGGTTGGGTGTGCTGAACAACCTTGAGAGTGTGTGTGTGTGTGTGTGTGTGTGTGTGCACAATATGTATAAAGGATAACTAAGGGTCTGTCATGCACCTGAATCACCCAATGCCAGTGTACCACTGTAGTTTTCTACATCCTTTGTTGTATACTGTGACTGACAAAGCAGAACTCCACCTTCCTCCTACAGCCATTGTGCATCTCGGTGCAGTTCACAGTTTCTCACAAGGCACATCTTCCTACCTCCCTTCACCCTTATGCTCCGTTCACCCACACTCAACAAGCACAGACTGCTCTTTGTTCAGGCCTACACTAACCTCAGAATCCATGTCAGATATCTTTGTTTGTACACTGCAAGGTAACCACGGAACATCACAGTTCTTACCTTGAATGGGACTGTGAGGGATGCAGGGAATGCTGCGTAATTTTTTCTAAAAGGCTTCCAAAGCCAAAAAAAAAAGACTCATCACAAGAGAACAAAACCTTTAGCTGGAGAGGTTCTTATATCCACTACATAGTAAGGAGTGGGATTACTTCTCTATCATTATTAGTACTGTTAGACACTTTTAACTTAGGTGCTCTCTTCAATGCTCTGCGAATTAATGTGCTTGCACAAGCAACATATCTATAAGAACCCAAGAGAGAGTGGGAGTAGAAACGAGAGAAATTACAAAAGAACGGGGGCAAACCATTTCTTCACCTGTTGTGAAACCCAGATCCCCAAAATGAGGATCCTACCAATCCGCCTCCCTTTGCCGTGCCCCTCGGGAAACCAAACGAAACCCCCACCTTATTTAAAACAACCACTCGAAAACACTAAGACGAAAGGTGAGGGCGCCGTCTCCATCCTCTTCTGGCGAGGGGGATTCGTCGTGCTGGCCGGCGTTCAGTCTCTCTCTCTCTCTCTTTCTCCGAGCAGGGGCAGGGTCACATGTACTCTCTGAGAAGGGCGAAGGGTTTAACGGTTCAGGAGGTAGACCACCAGCTCGTAGGTGCACATCATGATGGCGGTGTTGGGGATCTGCCGTACCAAGTGGGTGGTGAGGCCGCGGTACAGGGCGCGGTAGCCCTCCTCTTTGGGCACTGTCGTTAGAGTCTGGAAGAAAGACCGATACTTGCTGCCCTCCTCGCGTAGCCTGGTGCGAATCACTTCTGCAGGAAGAAGAAGATATGGATGGGATAAGGGAAAATTGTTATATATCAAAAATCTGTAATGTTCAGTGCGTTCCAGCTGCCACATTCAGCTGTGGGTTATATGTGTAGGCGGAGAGACCAACAGTGTGGTAAGAGCAAGAGAGCAGGAATTTTTTAACTTAAGAAAGAGTGAGAGTTGTCCCTTATTAAAAAATAGATGCATTCTAGTTGATTGAAGCTACTGTCAGTGGTGCAACTGACATTTACCAGTGATGTTTTTAATATCTAAAAAATGTTCTATCAAATTCCACTGTAGCTGTGCTGGAAATATCTGAACACATCACTGTTACTGTTAAGTGTGAGTTTTTAGGGTAGATTTGTCCTTAAAAGAATACTCCAACGTTTTGGGCAAAATACCCTTTTTCCAACTTACCCAGACTGAGACAAGATGTTTGATACCATTTTCACCTCTGTACGTCCACTGCTTTGGTTGCAATGGTTAGCATTTTGTGTTAGCTTAGCATAAAGACTTAAAGTCTATAGGAGTCATTAGCCTAGCTCCGTCAAAGTGAAAAAAATAAACCTTACAGCGACTCAAAATTTGTCTTGAGAAAGGGTATTTTGCCCAAAACGTTGGCATATTCCCTTAACAGGGGGACACTTTCTGACCACTGTAAGCAAAAGTACAAAAGTACCGCTACGACGTATCTAACATGTAGGAACTTCGTGCAGACTCCTTGAACTTATTCACAGGAAGTTTGCTTCCACCATGCTTCTTAGAATTGCTACCGATGAAACCGCAAACTCTGCAAAAGGAGATGTGAAAATAAAATCTGACGCAGACATACACCTACCCAAGAAATCACAATCTGATATATGTCCTTCACAAATATGAAGAGGGTGAAATGGTCAGACTGTGAGCAGAAAGCATTTCTGAACTCTTAAGTATGGATCAAGTGTTTTTAAGTCCTTTCAGGGCTCCTTGGTTCCCCAACCTATTGTTTCATCTTTTAACTATGCAAAACTGTGAAATTAGTATCACAGGCTTAATAAATTATATTAGTAATCAACTAAATATAAAAAAAAAGCACTTGCTAACAAACTAGTTGCAGATATTGTGTCATGGTTGCCACCTCTCAGCTAGAGCACGCAGAGCAAGTGAGCTATCAATTTTTTAAAAAACATTTTTTACATTGTGGCTTCAAAACTGGACCACATCTGCCTTTATAGCACACATTGGTAGTCTTTTTAGAGAAGAGAAACTGGGGGCTTTTGGTATTAACTGATTAGACTCAAATTTTGGTTGTGCCATTTCTGTACTAAGAAGTACACAGTAATTTTTACAGCGTAACACACAAAAAAGCCTTTGCTCTCACCATGTGGATAAGCGATGGTTGTGGCACAGGTCTTTGAGGTGGCGGCGGCGAGCATCATCCCCACAAAGTCTGACGCATCTTTGGATACTTCTTCTTCCTCGTCCATGTTCTGTGAAGCCTTGGCTTCCAAGATGCGTCGTTTGATGCTCTCATAGATCACAAAGTGAATCACAGTCTCTGAAATACCAGCGTAGGACGCCGACATGCCCCTGTAGAAGCCTCGCAGGCCGTCTGCCCGGTACACCCGTCGCACACACTCAAATGCACTCATCCTTTGCTCCCCTCGATTCCTAAGACAGAAAAAAAAGATGAAGAACAACATATGTGTGGGGCCTACAAAGCAGTCCACAACAGACAGAAGGTCAGACACAGATATCTGTAAACAGTTTACGAAAGCTCCAAGCAAAAAGGCCATGATTATTTCATTAAAAGCTCATTCTTATTCTCAAGTTCCTATGTGGATGCATAAAAGACTTCAATTATAAGACAACCGCTCATGGGCTGTGATAAATCTTCGACCCTCTGATTGGAAAATGTGGTTTATAAAGCCCTGGTAAAACTGTCATGTTTACCTGGCATCTAGCTGCAAACGAGTCTTTATGAGCCATATGGGGTTGGTGGCTGTGATGGCTGTGAATCCTGTGGAAAAAGAAACAGGATCATTCACCTGATCAATTGGAGGCGCCAGTAGCACAGACTGTCCACAAACTAATGTTCTAGGCAAGATGTGAATGTACTTCAAACTGCATTCATGTTGATGGTGGAACACAAGTTCAAACTGTTGAATATTTTTAAGCTTAAAGAGAAAACGCCAGCCCCACTATGAAATAGGCTATATATATGCTATAAAGGGAGAGACTGAACGCCCAAAAACTGTATGCCAGTTTGTGCAAACATCTTATCCAATGACCTAGATGACAAGGGAGTGCAGGAAAGAAATGCTGAGAAACAAACAGAAGAAGAATATAAAAAAAGAAGCATAGATCTGTGGTGAGTACTCACGCAGACCCAAGTAACTCCTCACAGATGCAGCTAGAGACCCCTGGTGGTGTGGGGGTCTCATGCCCTTGCGAGAGGAGAACTACGGTAGAGTAAAAGCCTAAAACAGACACAGGCTTGTGTGTAGCACACTGACCGGCATGCAATGATCTCACTTCCCATTTCCCCACCATCCATAGGATTCGACCCACCACATTCACCCTCCTGAAATCATCACCCCCCAAGGAAACAGCAGAAGGGACATGTTGGAAGAATAAAGGTGGAGACTTAATCACAAAACCCCTTGACATGTAATAATGAACTGTTTTTTCTCCCAAACAAGGAACTGCCAAAAGTGCAAAAAGTGAGAATGAGGAACTGCAAGAATACAAATGACACCAGGAATATCTGCTGACAAAATGTACCTTGATCTTAACTATGCTGGCACGTATGATTATGTGTGAATGCAAACAGTAATAATATCAACGCTAGCCAGTTTTAGCTCAGGGGTCATCTTCATACGAACTCTGCATCCATTGTTAGCCATGTGTGAAGTCAGCTTTATCCTCTGCTGTCTGTATTGTGTATCTAATCGTCTTTGGTGAGCAGACTGTGTTTCTCGCTGGCCTGTCAACACCTCATCACTCTTAGAATAGATTCTACTCAGTTCAGCTCAGCCAGGTCTCACTTTGCTGTGGCGCTATGTGGACGGCCAGTAGAGGGTGATGTGGAGTGTCCTGACACATGCTGACCTTGACTGGGCTGCTGGAAGGTCTGAGTCATGGTGCATTCAAAGTGGTGTCAACATGAACCTGTCAGATTCACCCACACCAACACACTCATACGCACACACCAACCCCTGGAGGTGTAGGTTGCCTGACTGTCCCATATTGTAATAGCTCTGCATTCCCAACAGAATCAGAGTGGCACAATCTGAAATGCAAGTGACCTTCCCATGGTATAGCATGAGAGAATAATGAGGGAGAATAATGAAGCTTTATTTAATGCTGGCCCTTTAAAATGTAAGCATTTAAGCAAATAAGCTTTCATAACATTTTTACTCTTAAAGCACATATGGGGAAAAGGTGAAAGAGGCAGGTTAAGCTAGTTTTTGAATACACAAGATATATAGGAATGCATGGGGTTGTGTACTATTTTAGATTTAAAACTACTAAGCATTTGCAAAGTCAAGCCAAACACGACACAAGTTCTACCACTGCTTGTTCTCTAGGGAGGCATGGTTTGGATGGGAAAGGCTGACAGCAGCCTCATACATATGACAGAAGCCTAATTCTATAATGTCTGGGCGATGTAGAGCACAATTGCATCTGATTTTCAAACTTAATCAGCTTGGAAGTTCTAACACGAGCTAACACAGTGCATCTTCACTTACCAGCTCTGAACCAGATCAGGTCCAACCCACTGGTATTTCTGACTAGCACACTGGAAATGGTCACTAGGTTACAACTCTCATTCGTTCCATGTTTAAAACAAAACAAAACAAAACAAAACATACAAGGGGTTGTTTTTCAATCTGTTACTTTAAACATATAGTTACCTGCCATTCCAGCTGAGAGCATGTGTACCTGCGTGGAGTCGGGCTCCAGCACACCGTTCAGCCTCTCTTTGGCACTGGAGTAAGCAGCAAAGTAAATTGCTCTGTTGGAGGGGAAATGACAAGTAAATGCCACGTACAAAGCACAAACAAAATAGTTATATATGCCATATTTTTTTCTTTGGTGCATAAGTAATTAGTCCCAGTCTTGTAATGTAAAAAAAACAGTACGCCTCCAGCAGCAGTGTAGCTCATTAATTACACAACATTAACAAACAAAACTGGCTCATGACAGGTTCAGCCTAATGAGCTTTACAAATTCATTAAGCATAAAACTAAAAACAGAAAGAACAGGACTGAGTGCAAGGGTATCAGGCGTAATTGGACAAAGAGGCTATTCAATATGGTTAAGTATGAAAGCACAGGTCTTAACTTGTTTTCACTAAGTAATAGGTCAAATGGACCATGTTCATACTTATGTCTGAAACCAAGTGTTACCGCTGCCTTTGTTTTTCCATTTCTAGCAGTGGCACTGTCTGATTAGCTGGACAACCATTCAATCAAATAGGCTTTGTCAGACTAGACTTAACACACTGTCATGGATGCTAAAAGCTCATTGGTCATATTATACAACAGTGTTTGCCTATGTGTCCATCTGCATGACCTTATGGTTGCGTCACACTCCAGGAAGCCCAAGTGCCTCTGAACCCGCAGGCCTGCATCAGCATCTATTCATGCCAGATGTCAACAAAACACTTCACATATGCTTAGCACTAGCACCTGCTTGCTGCAGCATTAACCACTGCCCATTGCCATTAGCCCCCACTTTGCCCCTATCATCATTATTAAGGACAACTGGTGTTAGCTGCAATTAAGCACGCTAGGCTAACAACGCTTAACCCTTTCTGCTCCACCCAGCTGAAGCTTAACTGGCTGTGTTAGCGCACGCTGTTCTGGTCTTTTGCTCTGATCCGCTTAGCGTCGTCATTCAGAAACTCCTGGTTCCATGTTTTATCCTTCAGACTGACTGTCTTATGTAACTGCATTAAAACCTCTGGTTAGCAGGGGCATTAAAGCTCTGTCAAGACAGATGGCACAGAAGGCTGATAATGAGCAGGATTGATTCACGGCTCCTCATGGGGACGACAAATGATGTTAAGGCCTTCTATTGGCCTTTGAGTTCTCAATAATCTTGTAGTGTCATTTAAATTTCCACTAATTAAGCAATCTATTTTTTCCCCTTCCATTACCATGACATCCATGGCTAAGCCTATGGAATTTAGTTCAATGCTCTGTTCACTTGTATCGTGGGTAAATTATTAGCTAACAGTCAATTATTTTCCAGAAATAGACCTAATGCTGTTCTCTCCATGCCGCCGATGTTGTCATGTTCCCAAAGAACACAAGACCATCTGAACAGTGCCAAGAACTGCTGAGCGAGGGAATAAACTTCACGGATCCCTGCGGTGGTAACCCAAGACCCATATTTATGACAGCCAAGTCCCCCACAAGGCAGAACACTGACTCAGTATCTACTGAGTCAGTGTGGGCATATGAAATAAGCCACCTGTAAGTGACACCATAATTAATATGAAGGCAATGTGTGGCAACTCAAGGGATAGGAGCAGAAACAGGTAGTTGACCCATATCTGTTCTAATAATTCTCACAAAATCTCAAAAAGTAGTAAGTGTAAGGGAGTAGGAGTTTGTTCATCATAGCAAATTCTCTTTTGACGTTTAGCTTGTCTCAGACTGTCTATTGCAGAACCAGCCATGCCAACAGCAAATTACTGTCACTGCAAATTACGGACGGCTTGATTGGCTTTCAGTCCATACTCAGCGGAGGTACACAATGCTGAAAGTGATTAACAATATTGTGTTATAAGTGACAGGAGTTAACCTACCTGGAAGGTGCCACGCCCACCAAGTTAGGCCCCAAGCCCCTGAAGAGAGAGCGAGGTCCTTCCTTCTCTAAGATCAACCTGAAAGACACACACACACACACACACACACACACACACACACACACACAAATACACATTGCTTTACCACTACCAACATTCCATCCCACATAAGTGAATCACCTTGCAGCATGTTTCCAAGGACAATGTAAGCTATTCATTATTGGAAAATGAACACTTTTTTTTTTACTTGTCTTGCCAAATTTCAGGCTGTCTGATATTTTGTAAAAAATTACAAATGTATCTGAACCCATGCATGTTTGAACTATAGCTTTATGTATAAGCATAACGTTCATTGGGTCTTGGAACCATTTAACACTCAATGAAAACAAAAGTAGGCTCATCCTAAATATGAAATGGCTACGCATTGCAAGTACGAGGACACACACATGCATATTTTTAACCAGTTTCCAGGGGAATGACAAGAGTTCAAGTTCCCTGCTTTAGTCAGGTGACTCTTTGCTGAATATACTTGAAGGTGAAAAAAAAGTTATTATCCTCAAAAACATGGAGTGCCTCAAAAGCACCTTCTAATATTAAATCCAGGGTCAGGAGAACATAACATGCATGTATTTGTTTATTTCTTGGTGCTCACTTACAGCTTACTGGATCAGGATGTGCTCTAGTGCCTTTAGCTACAGTATTTAACAAATGATGCGCAAATATTTGTGTTCCTCAGCATATTAATTGATGTTGAGTTTCAGGTTACCCTATGACGCTGAATTTAGTTACAGGCTAAATAGCAATGCTTTTTCTACTGACCATCTACTAGGCCAAGTCACATGTGTATTACTTATACAGATATTACTGTCTGAAACAAACTCTGTGGTACAAAGAATAACATCCCATTTAAGAGACTTTGCAGTTTGAATTAATATCAGTTAAAAATGTAATAAAAAATGTTTTCTGACAGTCCCACAAGCTGAGGTATGGCTGGGAAAGTGATGAGCCCTTACCAAGCAATGCTTAGGAATAAAATTCACTACTACTACCACAGAGACCAGCAACTCATTTACATGTGATTCAATCAGTGAATTTGAGGCGTGGCATGATGCCATCAAATACACTCTTTTTCCAGAGGCCTAGAGCTGTCCTGGCGTGACCTCTTCACCAAAGGCCCAGCCATTCTCGTCCTTGTGGAGCAGATCAGATTTCCTTCAACGTCGTAACTGGCAATCTACCCAAAACAAAGAGGCGCTTAGGCTAAGTGGATAGAGAATAGGGAAGGGCCTGTCATAACGGACTATTGGAACAAAGAGGCTAAAACCTCACAAAAAACAAGTTCATGCAAGCAGTAGGACCCCTTGTGAAATATCCTTCTTGGCTAAAGCCACTTGTGTGTGCTCTGTGTGTAGCTGTCCCTGAGGGTTAGGTTGTGGAGTCGGGTTTCAGGGAGTGGTTGGCCTTGCCAGAGAGGCATCGGCCAGACCAAACAGCAGCAGCTACAACAACATGGTTCTTGCCGAGGAGGAAGCCATGTTTCTGTGGCTACACCTCCCTGGGACGGTACGGAGGAGGAGCCATTACCTGGGTTACACACCATCAATAGTTCCACTCATTACAACTGTGAATACACAAACATCTCTGTACTGTTTACAGCCAAGCAAATGTGTGTGATACACTGGTACTGGCGCTGTGGGAAATGCAGAGCACCCACTTGAGGCAGTGCAGGGGGCCCGGCGGGGACATGCGGGCCACGCTGGCCCCATTGACAGTGCTGAGCTGAACTTCAGACACGTAGAGCGTGATGGAGGATGACTGCAGACGCGTCTTCACTACTTCCAGTGGACAAGTCAATATGGCTCCTACCGTTCCCCCACACCTGGCACAGAAACAGAGATGGAAGAGGTGGGGATGTAGGAGAAAGAGAGGGTGAGAGAATTAGTAGATGACAGAGCAAGAGTGAAATGATCTCCTTCTTCAATGAGGTGTGCAACGCGCTAAGTCCAATGCAAAACAAGTAGCCATTGGTGTGGTTTGTGGAATTCTAAGGATCTCCGGCATGTAGATGTGGAACAGCACAGTGTGGGAACAGAGAGCCAGTCAAAAATGCTTTGTGTCTCCTGGGGAGTAACAGTACGTTTCTGTTCAGCGCCACACCACATCCCAAACCCACAGACACATGTATTTTAATTCATGTAATTTTCAGACAGGACTCAAATACTAGCTGCAAATAATGCTTGTCTTTTGGTTTAACTTGCTTCGGAGTACCGGGCAGGTAGAGTGTATCACATCAGCATAATTCAAATTTTGGTTAGGTTGTGAAGCTGTCAATCACATATGAATTAATTGTATGATTGTATACTTATTCTGTAGCTCATTTGAACTGCCTATGTGTCAAACCCCTCCTCCTGACATGTAAGAAAAAAAACATGATAGCATTTGTTATGACAATGTGACAATGGCACACAAACCTAAATCCAATGAAGGTTATAACCTATGATGTGTAAGGAACCCTTTAGAAATAATGTGCTATATCTGGGGATTCAGTTTATGATGAATTCCAGGTTAACGCCCTGTTGGATCATGAGTGAGACTGGTGAGACAGACCAGGGAATAAAATCTACATGAAGATTACATGAAATGAAAATGGAATGAACTTTCCTGACAGGGCTGGGTCTGACTACAAGCTATCCAAATACAGAATACATCAGCAGTTATCTTTACTTAGGGTTAATATTCAATATCAAGTATGGATGACAGTTGTGGGAGATAAGTCTTGTCAACACTGTTTTGGCAGAGGCAGACTAACCCGTGTGTGAGAGGATTATGCTTTACATGCAACAGAGAAAGCAGGACCTTGGCATAGGCATGAGTCAAGCATGGATGAGATGGACAACAGATCCTGGCTTTTATGCTGTTCTTTGATACATGATATGTAAGCAATCTAAGAATCTCCATAATTAGAAGCTAAACATGCCTAGGCCCATAGAGATATAAGGATATTGTATATGTGCCATAATTTTTAGTCCACATACTGTAGCATGTTACTCCCCCTTCAGTGCAGCCACACGATGAAAGAGAAAAAACTTTGAGAGGCACAAAATGTGAAGAGCTATAAAGCATGACAATCATGTCAATTGTAAACAATGGCGAGGTTAACTGCTCAACTGTCCTTACAGGAACTAATTACTACAAGTTTTTTTCTCTCAACCCAGAGCCAAAGAGAGACCAGATAAGGCAGGATACTGTCCCATTTAATAAGTCTTAATTTTGGTATAGACCTGCCACAAACATGGACATTTCATTTCAACTATGTTTCGAGGCTACACAGCACCTGCTGGCATAAAATTAACTAGAGCCCTTGAAGCGGAGATACACCATGCACTGTGGTTTTGGCTTGCCAAACACACACAAACCCACATGGCACCTCCGGTCACTAGGGCTGTTCCAAGCTGGCATAAATGTAACTGTTGTTGAAACAGCTCCTTTGATCGATAGATCAATTTTGCACCCAGAGCTGGCACGCAAGTATGTAGTAAAAGAGAAAGCTAGATTGCATTCCAAACTAGGTGTTGCATAAGCCACCGACAGTCACACCTGTGAACACATGCCTTGGTTTCTATGGGCTGTACCTGGACTGCATTCTCTAATATCAGATAAGTAGTATGATTTTGAGTTTGGCTGGGAACCTCGAGTAATGGTTTGCCCCGTTAGTTTTGATTCTGCAGGGCTTAACTTGATACTGCAAAGATGGCACAGCCGATAAAAGTGCGCTAAACATTTTAGCAACAACTTCAAACTTGTCTGACAAAATAGAACTGCATATTGCACATTGCTCAGGTGAAGACCCGAAGACATACTGACGAATATATTTATATATAGAACGTCCTTCCAACAACCAACCAACTCAAGACACTCACTGAAATGTCATTGTAACTTGTGACATTGACCAAACAGCTACGGGTGTACATGCATGGACAAGACTGGTTAGCCGACCTCTGCCATTCACTTTCTGTTGTTATCTGCGGGTTTCCCGATAGCATTATGTTGCTCGCCTAAATTCAAGTGTCACAGATACGCCACAGATCTTCCATTGCATGTGTGTATGTTGACTAGCAACGACAGCTAACCCAGAGCATTTCCGTGCAGCAAGCTAGCTCAGCATTTGCATGTGTCTGACGTTAGTTAACGTTACATACTCACCCTCCTGCAAACAGATGAACCAGGGTATCTCTTTGACTCATTATGTATCATATTCAGGAACCGTCCACCGGGTACCACACGGGGACAAGGGGAGCTGACGTCAAGAAAACAGGTGAATTAATACCCCGAGCTAGCGACCAAGTGTGACTCAACGCGTCTGTGTTGTGGTGGTGGAGGTCAGATGCCAGCAAAAAACGAGGACATGTAACAGCTAGCTAGCTAACATTAGCTTCCAAAGCTAACGGGTTTTTCCGTTTTTAAAGGTCGCAGTTAGAGCCTCAAATTTGCGTCTCCTCCTTCTCAGATAGGGTAATGTTTCACCATTGCTTGCGTGTGTGTGTATATATAATTCCAGTCTTGCAGTAATAACAGCGACTCTGGCAGCAATTCGGCCTCATTCACGTTAGCTCCCCTTGCCTCACTGAGCGCCTGCGGGTCAGATCACAATGTTTATCGTCGAATGGGAAGCCGCAAAACATAGGCGCTGATTGGCTGACGTGTGTCACTACCGCCCGCCCCGTCACTACTTTTTCACGTGATATGGTTTATATTTTGAATGGCAGAGATGATGAATTAGGATGCAGCGAGAAGCCTAAAATATACGTTACTGGTCTTATTGCTGAAGAAAAGCATGAGTCAGAACAAGACCCAAGACGTGTGTGGCGTGGGAATAAATGTAAGCAATGGGTAAGGTTTGGTACTCATATCTGGAATCTCCATAACATCAGGTAACATGTTTCACATTTTATCACACTGACTGAATGGCATCAAAATCAACATTTTTTTACACTTCATCAGAAAATTAGCAGGTTGGAAGTTTCAGGGGAAAATACTAGATGCGGGCGACTGCTTATGATATCCCGGTCAATCAAGCCAAAGCAAACTAATTCCAAAAATTATTCAGTGTTAGGGTTAACCCTAACCCTAACCCAGCATTACATAACATGCATTTTAAGATTCATTCAAAATACTTAAGTCGCCTTCTTCCGCTAATAAACGTGAATTTGTGTGCCTGCAAGATGCATTTATCCATGCTTATCACCCCCCAAGCGGGCTGAGGCGCCTGGAGCCGAGCGCGGTGCCTTTGAAGCAGCTAGAAGATCGGCGTTTAGCTCGCATGGATTTCCGGAGGAGTAAACACACAAACCTCACTGCTAAAAGCACTGACGCCCGAACAGGGACTTGAACCCTGGACCCTCAGATTAAAAGTCTGATGCTCTACCGACTGAGCTATCCGGGCTCTGAAGTGGAGAATAAAGGGGTAGTTCTTTAAAAGAAAACCAGTGAATATGCAGGTTGGTAGCTGTAGCGAATGTTTGGCTAGCTATTCAATCAAACAAAAACAACTAACTCTTATCTGGCCCATAGCAGCCTTCTTTTACACAACCTAAATACGTGTTATAATGTAGAGACATTCTCCACATTCTCAAAATTAGCTGAACCTCTGCATGGACCTCTGAGACATCTGCATATGAATTCATACTGACAAGTAGTTCTCAAACTTTTCAAGGATTTTAAAGAAGACAGTTTTTTTTTGTTTGTTTTTTTTTTTTGCACACTTAACCTTTTTCATATCGGTGCACATTAACCAACAGACTACCATTTCATAAAGGGTTTGTCCCTGGAATCGCCTTCTGAGAGGATTTGTGTGTGTGTGTGTGTGTGTGTGTTAAAGATTTGGGAGAGAACAACTGGAGCAAGTGAAATCTCTGTCAGTCTATACATTTGCTCATTGGGATAATTTAGAATGAATGGAATATCAGTGAAAGTGAACTAATCCTCATTTTATTTGCAACTCCACTGGAGCCCCTTCAGGGACCCCATTTTGAGCACGGATGTACACTACAGGGGCAAATAGATCATCTCCCGTATAGGTTTACTGTCACAGCCCAAACAGGCTGTGCTGTGCACATGATGGCTTACCAGGTCCAAAGCCAAATGGTTCCCCTCTGCAGTGAAACAGTCATATTTACACCACACCCATGGGCTAGGTGCTGCGCATGGCTTTTCCCAACATGCCAATGTCTCTCATGGAAAGACATTATGTAAATATCGTAGGCTTGCCAAGAATCAAGAGTGATTCAGAAGAAAGGAAAGACTGTTATGGCCTTTGACCAGCCTACACCCCCCCGAATGTCATACATGATATGATGAATTTGGTTACTGTGTGTGTGACCCAGATATGTCATATAGAAGATCTTTGTACATTTAATATTGGCATTTACTATTGTGTGTGTGTGTGTGTGTGTGTGTGTGTGTGTGTGTGTGTGTGCGTGTGTGTGTTCTTGTACTTGCTACACAGTGAGGACCAGAATGCATTTTTAAGCACAGATATTGGGGACATCACAACTATAAAGGCAAATTGTGACTTATTGGTTAAGGTTAGGGTGAAGCTTAGAATTAGGGTATATAGGGTTAAGGTAAGGGTTTGAGTTAGGCATGTGTTGGTTATGGTTAAGATTAGGGAAAGCCTGTAGAGACACACAAAGAATGAATGGAAGTCAATTTAATATTCTAGCAAGGATAGAAGTACAAGAATCTGTGTGTGTGTGCGTGCGCAAGCGTGTGTGTGCAGTTGTATGCACGTGTGAGTGAGTGAGTGTAAAAGAAAGGAACAGGGGAACACTGGGAGGTGTCTTGAGACTTCCTGGCGTGTGTTACATGGGAAATGAGGTTTACCAATTTGAGCAGTAGAATAAAATCCATACGCCACTTAGTTTCATAATTACAGCTTCAATTTAACAAGGCCAGGTCATGTGCCACGAGTTGCTCCAGCTTGTCTAATCATGTTACTGTCTGACTTCCCTCCGTATGAAAGACTGGAAAGGCAGGAGAACAGATCCTCTTCATGCACTGACCCTTAATTGACAGGTTTTCTCCTGCAGGCTCTCACCACACATTCTGATGCTTTATCCACATGAAATTTGAAGTCAGTAGTCCTACCATTTTCACCGTTATTCATCGCTGCCATAGCAGAGATGCATAACATGAGTGACGGCATCACGCTTTACAGATGTAGTCAGACTTTATTATACTGCCATAAGTCAAAGAGTAACAGCTGCATGTATCTCATTTCTTGTATTTAAAGAAGAATGACTTCCTTGTTTATCTTCTGCCACCCAAAAGGAGTGTTGGTTGAGAAGCATACAGCTTACAATTTAATGGCATTTAGGATTATGTTGTTTATGATATGAAACGTAAACCTTTGTGTTAACCTTTAACCTTTAAAAGACATAAAAAGTAGTTGTGGCTGCATGCCTTTGAAGGGCAGTATACAGTCAGTATAAAATGTATTCAACTCATTTTTCCCATTTTCCCATACTACAAGATGAGTTCAGAATGTGCTTAATTGTGATTCTTGGTGTTAAAAGAAATGTATGCAAAAGTATAAAAATCCCCCAAAAAACAGAAAAATCTAGTTTGTAAAAATATTCACCTACCTTTCTCATTTGGGGCTCAACTGCAGCACTGAAACATATTGTTCTGCATGTTCAGCATTTCTTAGCATAAATTATTCATTTTTAGGATAATAATGAGGCATTTTGAACACATTTTCTTGCCAGGAAGTCTGATCCAAAGCCCCTTCAATACATCTTAATAAAAGGCATAGAGTGGTTTCTGCTTGTGATTGCTGTCTCACAGGGTGAATTCCTGGGTCATCTATGCAGTTGCCACTGTACTTTAAAAAGCAGGTGATTGTGGGTGCCGTCAAAGCCTTTTCGTTCTTTGAGAGATTGCAGCCTCGCCCGGTGTACAGCATATAAGTACTAGATAGCATGAGAACTGGTGATGGCACTATTCTAGCCAGCATCCTCTGCATACCTTGTAGACTGTGCACTGTACATCCCCTGCTCTAATGACACTAATAAATCATAAGGTAATTACACTGTGATTCTGTCCGTGTGGGTGCTCATTACCAATTTTATGTAACCGGTTCTGCTCTCAGAGCCAGGTTATTCATGGAGACGATCTCAGAACAGAAAAGTGGACTTGAGAATTTGAAACAAGGGATAGTTGAGGTTAGACGTCCAGACAGAGACAAGAAACATCTCTTGTCTCTGTCTGGACGTCTAACCTCAACTAGCCCTCTTCCTCTGCTATACTCCAACACCTAGACCACTGACGTCTGATAGCCAGCAGTTCCTCATGCTTTGAAAGCCTACCATATCAAACCTGAGGCAAGGAATTAGAATTGTACCTGTACATTTGTTTACATGATATGGAACATTGACAGCTTATGACATAAACACCATAGGGAAATGACACATGAAGACATCAGCAGCAAACGCACAAGAGTACTCAAATATGCCACACAAATGTCTGAGTGACAGAATAACTGAAATAGGAGTTCCTAAAAAGACTATTTCAGGTATTTTTGGGTTTCTGGAATACACCAGTGTTTTGGGCAATATCCCCATTTGCCAAATTACCCAGACAGAGACAAGATGTTTGATACCATTTTCACCTCTGTACGTCCACTGGCATTTCGTGTTAGCTTAGCATAAAGACTTGAAGTCTGTAAGCGGGCTAGTCTAGCTCTGTCAAATTGATAAACTAAACCTTACAGCTACTCCAAAGCTGTCTTATTTACTCAATGTATCGTGTATTTGGAATACACGTCTTGGAAATTAAAAAAAAACAGTCATTTTAGGAGAAGTTATATGGTAGGAACTATAACCCATGAACACATGCAGTTATAGTTCCTACCATCTAACTTTTTTAAAACTTTTTTTTTTTTGCTTGTTTGTTTTTTAAATTCCAAGATGTGTATTTCAAATACACGATAAATTTATCATGTAAATAAGACAGTTTCAGAGTTGCTGTAAGGTTTATTTTTTCACTTTGATGAAGGTAGGCTAATGACTCAAGTAGACTTCAAGTCTTTATGCTAAGCTAACACAAAATGCTAACCACAGGAACTGAACCAGTGGACATACAGAGGTGAAAATGGTATCGAACATCTTGTCTCAGTCTGGGTAAGTCAGAAATAGGGGATATTGCCCAAAACATTGGAGTATTCCTTTAATGTGAATTACAGCGAGCAAACAAACAAGTCCATCTCCAATAAATAAGCTACCTGCAAGTCCAAGTGACTTTTATTTACAGGCCCTGAAACTAATAATGTAACATGCTTGCTTGCTTGTTTATCATCCAAATTTTGGGTTATTTTTAAGTTTTGAGTGTATATTCCAAGAAATGGTTGCATGAACTGAACTTCACTGCTTGAGCCAGACTCTGGGTGTCTGTGTATTTTGGTCAGCTGGTTTGCTGTTTGTTTTGGCAGCCTAGGCAGAGGCCAGAATCTTGGTGTCCTCCATGAGGGTTTGTCAGTAAATAGTCAAACAAAAAGTTAGTCTGAACTTTGATAGCAAACATTCCTTTCTGGGCTTTTCGTTGGCCTCTGAGAACAAACAGCTTGAAAGCTAATTCTGGTAGCCAAGGTTTGTTTTGTCCAAAAAGTTGTTATTTTTTGTGTACAGCATGTCGCTGTAATCTCTCCCAACCAAAGTTCATGTCTAACCAATCAATTCCCACATGCATAAAAGTTATCTGTGACTGTTGGAACAGGATGACAAAGTTCTAGCAGGATCGTCTTGAACTGTTGCTTTTCAAGTTCAAATCATGAACAATTTTTTTTAAAAGTTTCATTTTAAAGTTTTAAACCATTTCATATGTTGCTGATGGTTTGATTTATGCAATGTGACTAGATCATAGTTTATATGTATTTTTGTCAATATTTTTTGGTCCTCAAGTCTCTTATAAATGAAATCTCTATTACAGTGAGTCTGTAAAATGGAATCAATAAACATATACCCGTGTTTTTGAAATTCTTCTGTCATTGTCAAACATTGACTTTATGGCTTATGGAAATTAGGCGTGCAAAATTAATGGAAACCCTCAGCTTTTCTTTTAGTTAGGATCAGCAGATTCGTATGTAGGCTCAGCATCGATAGCTCTTTAATTAGATCTGCCTCCCCTTTTCATGTTATACTAATGGTCTAATTTACTTAAAATACTACATTTCTACTAAGTTGTACAACAGAAGATCAAAGGAAAATCAAAGTGTTTTGGGGACATGTGGAGCTTATTGGCACAAATTTTGAACTACCAACTGAATAAAACTAACAAAAATTAGCTATAGTACCATGTGACAAATGATCAATTACACATCAATCATCATGAAATGTTCAACAAACAAGGTGATCTTTTTTTTTTAAAAAAAGTTGTCAGATGTTAAGTGTAGGGGACATTGGCGTGTGTCCCATTGAGCCTAACATGGAGGTTCCTCTCTCCTCTATATTAGGGAGAGGTAGTGAATGTGTAGCCATGCAGCGACCATATTAGGGTGCTCCCTTATAAAGGGAATTGATTTGGGGAATCCCTCGGTGTGAAGTAATCCTGGCAAGTCTCTGTGTGTCACAGTCACCATATTAGGAGACTACTTTGAGTGAGGGATACCCAATATCCAGTGAATGGTGGCATTACTTTCACTGAAAACCAAGCGAGGCATCTGGCTACTATACATGCCTGTGGTTTTATTTTTAAGACCAGGCTCTTCTTCATTACTTGCTTTGTGCATTTATAGCTATCATGTCACCATCACTAAGGAGACTCAATGGCCATTTTATGTGAACGGACAGTCATCTTTCCATTTTTAATCAATGACCTACAAACATTATTCCTGGCACAGTAAACCGAAACAAAACACCATGCTTTGTGAGATTTATGCTTATGCTCCACTTCCTATACTGCAGCCTGTGTGGTGAAAAATGCTGATTTAAAAAAGTTTGTGCACCATTATTCTTTCAAATGCTTATTTTTCTGGAACAGCAGGTGTGTAAACACAGCATCAATGATCAACTACTGTTTGATGATGTGGGCTACCGACCTTTTTTTTTTCTTTGTTGATAAAGTGAGTGTACCTTTGCACTGAGCTCTTGCCATTAATACACTGTGTCTGAGTGTTTATGTGTGTGTGTGTGTGTGTGTGTGTGTGCACGTGTGTGTGTGTGCGCGTGTGGTTGTCCTAGTGAACATGTAAAACACTGTATTTACGTTCCTATTGTCAGGCGCCCTTTGTGTTTTTTGTGCACAAGTAAAATACAGTGTGAGGAAATAATATGATAAATAAGTTAAACATTAACCGTTTACAGGGTGTGGGGTTTATCCTCATAATGTCTGTGCGTCTGGCTGGCATGTGAGAGACACCCGCGCTTTGATCACATGTGTTTTGGTACTCTCAGTGCACCAGCCCAGGTTCAGAGTTCATTCACTTTGCAGAAAGTTTTCGGTTATTAAAGGAATCTGTCCTGCACTCGGACCACGCTGCAAAACGCAGTGCTCTGTCCATTAGTTCATGCCACAAATAACCACTCTGATTGCATCCTACAGAGCTGGAGGAAAAATGAGCTATGATGAGAATGAGAGCCATGCCTATAAATGGTTTTCTGATTTACGCACATCTCTGCTTACAACGTCTACTCCTGACTTGCGTTATTTTCTCTCAAAATACCCTCGGTTTTATGTCGCATGTCCCTTGCAATATAGTTAGGCACATAAGTGTCAGATGGAATGAAAGCCATGTGATTCAGTGACAGACTAGTGAAGTGGCTGGTGGTAACTTATAGGAAAACCCTGCAAAGAGGGCGGCAGTCACCAAGTCATCTGCTGTCTTTTTCACTTTGTGTTCCCAAAGTTGTTTATCATGTCCTGTCTTCTCTGTAAAGTACAGCTGCTGTACCACTTGATCGTACCAGCAGTCATTGCTCCACCCCCACCCTCCACAAAATATATCTAATCTATCACATACATCAATAGCCTATAAAGTTTGGCATTATTGATGGAAAATGTATGTCCACTTTTGGTAACAGCATCCTTAGATTATACTTATATATTTTACTAGCCAAATGTAGTGCGTTTTGCGAAGCAACATATGTATTGGTGCATTAAGTATAGAACATAGAGGCTGAGTTATAGTCCTCATCAATACAATGCTGGTGTCATGCGATATTTTTTGATTTCTGGATAAAATGAAATGAGACTTGCAGGCAGATTCTTCTGTCAAGAAAGCATCAGAAGAATCACACAATGATTTTGTTAATGTCAGTATCTACTCACATATTCAAGATCAAACTCATGACCATTTGAATGAAATTCAGAGAGGGCTGACAAACTTTCCACTCAGGCTGATATCAACCAGAATCCATGTAAATCAGTATCCCATGATGTTCACACAGGCACATCTTGCTGCTGAGCATGATTTGAATTCTCTCACATTTGGACCGACACACACCTCATTGAACTTCATTATTCAGCTTAAACTTATTACATGGAGGGCACACTTTGGGACGGGGCTCAAAACAAATCACACATTCTTGTAGGTACATATGTACTTATGCCTCATAATAACCACAGAGTTTGAACTGCTGGCTTCCGCACGCTAACACACACTCATGCACACACCATTTCCAATCACGCACACCCTCCCTGTCTCATGACTTCTATTGGCGCAGGGTGGGCTGGGAAGGAAAAAGTCGAGTTAAGTGGATGCACGTTCAGCAGCTCGGCTCATATGACCACCGTGCCCTCAGATATTACTGCGGGCGCGGAGGGAGGAAGCTGGGTGACGAGCCGCTGGAAGGCCTGGGAGCATCCTCAGGAACACCTGATTCAATCTTCAATAGTCACAGACCCAGCCTTTGTTCCCTGACCCTTCAGTTTGAGGCAAGGGCCCCGCTTGATGCCATTTTGGGACCAATCAGGGGCCACGCTACCTCTTCAAAGGAAGATGTGTCACCGTGAGCTGCAGCAATGTCAGATGGGTTTTTTTTGTTTTGTTTTTTTGACGCCAATGAAAGCATTGCTGTGAATCATTCCAGCTTTATTACATACTGCAGTATATTGGCTTTTAGAAACAAAGTTACGTAATGACATAGTCAGACGTCATGTGATTAACAAAGGCACGGGCTAGTCCCATGACACAATGTAAGGTATTGGGTGGAGGCTCTCAAGTCAAACTGTGGTCAGCTGCAGTTGTCTACAGGATCCATCATTCACCAACCGGGACGACGGCCCGAAAGTTTACCTCCTGCTCTGCATTAATAGCATTCAGTTAACTGATTGTGCCGATGAAAAGCTTTCTGTGGCTGGAGAGTGGGTTGACAACAAATCAATAGGATTGCACAAGAGTTGAATTAAGTTGCTCTTAAAAATAAACTCTGTTGAGATTCTAGGGTTAGATGAGATGTAATGTATAGGGAGTGATAAGCACGAAAAAAAATCTAGAGACCTGTCACGGACATGCACAATCAAACAGCAAAGGAAGTTAATGAGTGTGGCCTGTAAAGCATCAGCCCTTGGAATTTGATTTATATGCTTTTTTCAATTTTCATCATAGTGCTTGTATCAAAAGCTCAGAGAAATTGTTTGAAAATGACAATCAAATCCAGGAATGGGGTTACTCTTTTGACTGAGGGCAAAACTATAATGACAAAATGGAAAAAATAATCTTGATTTTCCTGCAGTTTCTACAAACACCTGAGATAGACATTTCTTTCCACTAACTCAGTTCCAGGCAGGCAAACCAAGAACACATTGCGTCACACTGTTTTGCACTTTTGGTAACTGAGCAACATTAGAAGCTTTGTTTTCCCTCCATGTTTGGGTCACATCTCAGTGCATTGCTCTGCTCCGGCCCAGTGAGTAAACTCAGTGCCTTTTGCAGAATTTGCTAACCACATGAGCAGACAGCGGTGTGCTGACGGCAGAGTGACACTGATTAGTGGCACCAGACGGCAGGCTGCAGGACACTGCCTGCTGCCAGCCATACACCCCTCACCTCATTCTGTTAGAGTGGTGGCTTTAAAGCTCTTTATCTGGGCACCCACTTTTTCAAAGTCATTTCTGAAGGAGTACTAATGTTTTGGGCAATATCCCTTTTTGCCAACTGAGACAAGATGTTTGATACCATTTTCACCTCTTACATCCACTGGTTTAGTTCCGGTGGTTAGCATTTTGTGTTAGCTTAGCATAAAGACTTGAAGTCTACAGGAGTCAGCTAGTCTAGCTCTGTCAGAGTGAAAAAATAAACCTTACAGCAACTGTATATTGCATATTGTATACTGTATATTTGAAATGCACATCTTGGATTTTTTTTTTTAAACGAGAATCGTTTTAGGAGAAGTTAGATGGTAGGAACTATAACCGCTGAACACGTGTTCAGTAGTTATAGTTCCTACCATCTATAGTTCCTACCATCTAAAATGACCCTTTTTGTTTTTTAAATCCAAGACGTGTATTTCAAATACACATAATACACTGTGTAAATAAGACAGCTTCAGAGTTGCTGTAAGGTTGGGGTATCCCTTTAAGTTTCACAGGTCAACTGCACGAGTGGCTTCAAATGGTAGCAAGGGGTGACACATTTTCCAAAATTTGTACACATAAAAACTACCATCCTGGCCAGCCTGTGATGCTTTATATCAAAGCATGAGAGGAGCAAGACTGAGTCAGGATAGAGCGCTTGTTCACTGCTGTTTAAGAGACATTTTGTATTTTAATTCATCAGTTCTCTCGTGGACGGAGATTTCCCAGCATGCCTGACACCAGCATTTAGCTGGGTTAACAGGGCAAATCTATGGGGTCTTAATTAACTTGAGAGATGCTCTTCTAGCTGTTACTCCATTTGTGATTTGGGCTGATAGGACCTGAATGTGTTACATAAAAACCTTGCCTGAAGGCAGCTTTAAGACTGATCTTACTTGCTAGGGCATAGCTTAATGTATCAAATTTAGTCTGCGTTTAGGCTGTGAGCTTGTTAACCCATGTAATTGTATCGAACCCACCCTACACTGCAGGACCTTGGGAAGGCTATGGCAACCTGAAACAGCCATTTGATACCAGTTTTTCTAGAATAATTCCCATTCCAGGCTTCCTGAAACACTTTTGTTAGATTAAGTCACATACAGTCTTGATTACTCCGTCTTCTTCTCACTCCCTTTAGAAAATACCAATAATAAATAAATAAATAAATAAATAAATAAATAAATACCATTAGATGCTGGCAATATGCCAACATATTTTCCACCTTAGAACACTGACTCCCATCCTTGCATTTGGTCAAGGTTGGCATGCTTGTTTCACCTGTGTGGAAGTTATTG